>CM045772.1:85996787-86289271 GCA_025200525.1 Camellia lanceoleosa | reverse complement strand
TTCATCATTTCATATCAAGCGGGCATCTGAATTTGTACTCGCTTTGCATTATTTGGCCCTCATAATTTGCATTCTCACCAGAATGTTTTTGCATTGTCATGCATGATTTCTTGATGTGCCATACTTCTATGTAAACATGGATTATCGCGCATTATCTTTTCTCACGTTGTCGCGCGTATCTTTTGCATCATTCATAGAGCATACCATGTCGCCGACACGGTTTTGAATCATAGGAATTACATTGGAATCATATGTTGTTGGCATATTGTTCTTATTGAATTTCTCTATTTTGCGAGCACGATATTATATATACGGTTCATTTGAAGTGCAGTGCGACCGAACCCGAATCGCGCGGTATCGTATCTTCTCCCCTAAATGTGAGAGCCAGCGGCGAGGTGAATGATTCTCCGCATTACTGGCGCGTGATGTGGTCATTACTTTGCTTTACTTTACGTCTTGCCTATTTATTGCATCTATTTGTCAATACTTGCTTCATTCTGACTGTTACACTGCATGATCATACGCTTATTGCATATCATTGCATCTTTACCCCCCCTCCCCACTGCGGGCATGCATCTTGTCTATCTTGTATGTTTGTAAGTCTTGGCCTTGTCAAAATGGAGTGCGTCTCTGGGCTTTGACATTCACTCTCGTCCTTCTTGACTTCGAGTTACATCAAGAGAGCAAGCCCTTAAACACCCATTTTGACCCGACCTTAAGACCTGGGGCGTCACTTGGGTTGGGCATTGATATTGCATCTTTATGCTGTTCGAAGTCTGAAATCCTTGTGGCCTTTGCCCTCCGGACTTGAACCATCTCCTCTGTCTCGGTTTGCGAACCCGAATTCGATCTTCTCTGTTTTCTTTCGAGGAAGGGAGTAGCCCTTGAGGAATTATCTCCCGTGCGCCGTAAACTACTTTAAATAACCGTAAACCAGCCCCATTGAACCCAGTTCCGATTTAAACATCAGCGGTATTACTTTCGGCACCGGAACCCATAACTCATCTCAAAAGTTCTAGAGTTTTAGTATATGCCTGCGATTTGAGTATTCACGAAATTCTTAGGAGCTAATACTTGCCATGACGAACACCACTTAGGTGCGGCGACCCATTTTCGAGGACCCCCAGGCAAGCGATTTTGGTCGAGCTTTTTCATTTGCATCGGCCTTCCCGGTTTTAAGCGGAGACCTCTGTTTTTAATATTTAAGGAATTTCTTGGGGCCCGTGCCCCGCCGTGGCCGTATGCCACTTCGGTGCTCATAGCCGGTTTCGGGACCCAAAGCAAAGCGGTTTTGGTCCGGTATTCATTTCATCCGTCTTCTCGGTTTTTGGCGGTACCTCTGTTTTTGTCATTCACGGAGGACAACTGAATCCTTGATGCAACCCATTTTGCCGAACACCACTTAGGCACCATGACTCATTCGGAATCTGGAATTTGCTCGGTTTTTGGCCCGAGCATTCATTTCTCATTAGTTTTTGTTCAAACTTGGCGGTACCTCTGTTTCCCGACATCGGGAAGATCCTTTGAGGGTGGGAGGCGGCAATTATCGAATAACAGTTCGCTCCTCCGGAGCCCGTTTTGCTCACCAAGACCCAATATTGGAACGCAGGGGTGGCCCTTCTTCCAACCAAAGATTATATCTGTAATGAGGGACACAGGAGGACACCACCAACTCTTGAGTCGGCGAGCGTGAGTTTTCATTTTTGGGCCTCTCGTGACTACATGTTGTGACTCATGGCCGATTGTTGCCAATTTCGGCCTTGGAACTTGTATTTGCACACATCTAGGAGACAACTTTGGTATGGTGGTAAACAGTATTGCACTTTCATTTTTGGGCGGCCTCTCATTAAGCTCTATGTTGTGACTCACTGAATTCAGTGTTACCCAAATTAAACCACAGGGCCTTATTCTACGCATAGGAGAACTCTTATTATATAGTAATCAACGAAAATTTTGAAGATTGATTTTTTTGAGGTGGTACGGCCGGCCATAGAGAGTAGGCTGGCAACCATAAATATTTGGCCGACATATGGCTCACCTTCCCTGGCCGTGAACTTAACTCAACTGTTCAGTATCAGTACCTTTTCAAGTGTCTCCTCATCCGAGGACATTTGAGAGGAAAAGATTAGATCTCTCCTCCTTTTACCCCATCTTCTTGCCTATTTGAAAGGCCCTCCACTCCTTAACCAAGGTTAGAAATTTTTAGTCTCAAGAACCTTAACCAAATTCCCTCATTTTTCATAGCTTTAAACTTCAAAAAAAAGCTTCCAAGTGTCAGAGCCATTCCTTCATCAGCACCTGGCCTCACCATCCCTACCATCACTTCAGCAGCAAGGAGGTGAATTTGATGGAGAAAGCTCTAGTCGAGCCAAGAATCCAAAGAAAGACAAGTCTTCAAGGGTAAGTCCTCAAAACCAACTTTTGGGGCATTTTTCTTGATCCTTTTCTGCTTTAATTGGTTGAGGTGGGGGCTCCGGCCCTACTGATTTGTTCTTAAAATGAGGCCTCTGCAGCTTTGTAGAGAGAGGGATCGGCACTCATTTGAGGAGGTGTTTTGTATGCACTAGTTCCTTCAATATTCTTGAGTTGGTAACATTTTTGCATGCTAAAATTGACCTATTTGTGTTAGTTTTAAGGGCTCCAGCCCTACTGCTTTGTTCTTAAAATAAAGCCCCTCTAACTTTGTAAAGAAAGACTCCAACCTCATGTAGTGTTTGTATACACTAGTTCCTTCAATATTCTTCAGAGTTGGTAGCTTTTATTTTTGCATGCTAAAATTATTGACCCATTTGTGTTAGTTTTAGGAGGAGCTCCGGCCCTACTGATTTATTGCTTAAAATAGGCCCTCTACAACATTATGGAATGAACTCAACTTCATTACAACCTTGTATCCTATCCACTTCCTTCAATTTCATCAAGTAAGCCATATTATTTTGTATACGAATTTTTTGATATATTTGGTGTTTGTTTTGGGACCTCGACCCCTGGTTTTAGTCTTATTTGGACCTTTACATATTTCATGAAGGAAGTTTGGTCATTTGATGTATAGATAACATGTCTCATGATATATATATTTGGAGCCCTCACTACATACATTGTTAGCATGTTTGTATTCTAATTACAGGGGATGTCATCTTCTGCATTTGTGCTTATTTTATCTCTATCTTCAATGTTGTAGAAGAAAGGATTTGTCGGATTTGGGGTTTGCATATATCACTTGTTTCAATACCCTCTTTTGGCCCTTAACTTTGCATGTACTAATATTGAAATCTATCCATACTTACATTTTTGGCTATGTTTGTTGCTGAAAATGCCATATTTAGAACTACTGCCACTACTGTTCTTACCCATATGATCATATTTGCATGTATAGCATGGCTATAGGCATTCGAGCTTAATTTAGCACTTTAGGGATGAATGCATGCTTGAATTATCGTTCGATTTATTTAGGGCTGTTTTCCCTCTATTTAGGTGCTGAAATTCCATTACCATACTTGCATATCATTCCCCATACCATTTGTATCATTTTGCATTGCCTCGGTTTGCGTTAACATGATACGTTGTGACTTCTTTCCGTTATCCGGCGGCCTCTATGTGAGTATTTGAGAAGCTCTCCCCATGTTGGTGTAAACCCCGCCGTTGCATTTACATTATGCCATTTGTTATCATTTTGCATTACTCGGTTTGCGTGCATGGTCGCATTTAGAAAACTTACATAGACTATCCGACGGCCTCATGTGGTGGTGGGAAGCTCTTATGTTGGTGTAAGCCCTTCGTTACATTCGTATACCATTTGTATCATTTTTGCATTACCTTGGTTTCGCCTTGCCGTGGAAACGCATATTTTCGGTTTATCCGATTTTTGATCTTTCATCGCCAGCGCTTGGTTTTGCGGCGCGAGTAAGCCTTGGCTGCCGGTTTATCAAATTTTCATCTTCATCCTTCGCCTTGGTTTGTGGCGCCCGTGAACACGCCAGACTACCGGTTTATCCGTTTTTAAATGTCTCATCATCGCCTTGGTTTGGCGGCGCCCGTGGAGCACGCTACTTGGTACCGGTTTATCGATTTTCATCTTTCATCATCGCCTTGGTTTTGCGCCGTGGCGCGTCACTTGGCTACCGGTTTTATCGCGTTTTCATCTTTCATCGCCATCGCCTCGGTTTTGCGTGCGAGTGGAGCGCGCATTTGGCGACATCATTCGTAGCATTCATGTGTATTCATCCAATATTGAGTTGGCCACCATCTGCTCCTCCGGCCATCATGCATACGATATCGTGATTGGTGGCCTTGAGGATCCCGAGACATCACATATATTTGTAAATACTGTTGCACATATGCCCCTTCTGCTCTCCCGTTCGCAGCAAAATTGAAGTACTCGGCTATTCCACGAATACGGCGCAGTCGAGTCGAGCTTATAAGCGAAATGTCGGGGCATCGGTGGATTCTGCGCCCAATGACGGCATATACTATCCACTGAGCGAGGCGGGTCACGAAGCTTGCCGCGCCCGATCTCAATTCTTTTGTAATTAATTTGTTAATTAATTAGAATCTGTATTATTCGGTTTGTATATTACTTTTATTAATTCGGGTGTATTATTATTTATTCGGACCCTCTGCGCGATGGCATAAATGTAATAAGGGTGCGTGGAGTGTGATGTATGTCTTGCGACCCCATTTCTTTCTCTCCGCTTTTTATTTTATCACGCTTTGAATATGATTTAGATATAGGGCATACTTCAATTAGCATATAGTATGACGGCATGCTTGCATCATTCATCTACATTTTACCTGCAAGACTCGGCGCATCATACAAGCTGCATTGTATTTTTTGATTCCAAATTGAATCGTGTTAGTTGTAGCATTTCATATGCTACATATTTAGAATGTAAAGAGCTTTGCCTTTATAGTTTGCATTCTTGCATGTGTTGCATTAGGCATTCTGTATACCTAGGATCATGCGTGGTTTTCTAATCATTTCTGTTTTTGGCTTAGGAATTACTCGAGGTGAGTTTATGCTACTAGCTTATCCTTGCATGTGCGTGTGTGAGGTGTTGCCATGATAGCATACTTACCATGAGGCTGCATGCTTATGTGATACTAAGCTACTTGTAGATGCACGTGGGTGGAGGTTGAGTTATACGAATTGGAGCAATTCATCAAGCTGTTTGTTAAGCCCACTAGATTGTGGCAAAATCGTATTTTAAGCCCTACTGTGGGTAGCAAAGCCACATCTTTCACAAACAAACATGAGGATGTTTAGTTCGAATTGAGGCTGATTAGGTCTACACATACTTCTTGTTTCTTTCTGCGAGCATCACATAGTAACCTAGGCTAATAATCAGAGAATAAGAGCTCTACAATGTTTTCAAAAAGCAATGAGAATATCATGGTTAGTAGAGGCGGTCTTTGGCCAGCGAAGAAGGTACTCGCGATGTGACCTTCCCTGTCGTGCCCAAGTTCACAGAGCCAACTTTGGTGATGGCAGCTGGGACACGTGGCCTTTTGTGACGCTAGAAGTTAAAGGGGTTTACCCTAAATTTCCCATTTTAAAATATTTAGGTGGCGACTACTGTTATGCGGCAAAAAGCGGATCCATGTTTGGCACTTCTTTCAAAAATCTGTTTTTTTCCTTCAAAGCGAATTTGCGGATTTGGACTCTTTAGTTCGAATTTGGAACCATAACCTAAAATCGAGTCGAGGCATGCTTGAGAGTCCTACATGACGTTGTTACACATGGCTTGACACTCAGCGCGTACAAGTATGCTAAAGCATAAAACCTCACCTAGTACTCCAAGCCAAAACAAAAACTCATTAGAAATCATGCATGATCCTAAGTATCTGAAATTGCCTAATGCAACACATGCAAAAGATGCAACTTCTCATGAGCGAATACCGACTATTCTAAACATGGTATATGAATACTTTCTGACTATCAAGTATTCAACTTGGAATTGAAATAAATCACCGATTAGTATGATCGCCACGTGCGGTCGCACTTACAAAAGCAGAATGAATGATCACAAACATCTTTGTCATCTTTGTATGCTAATTGAAATATGCCCTATATCTAACCATCCAAGCGGATAAATAAAAAGGGAAGAAAAGGCGATGGGGTTGGAAGACATACATACGCACACCACACTTTTACTTATTACAATTTTGCCCTTTCGCGAGGGTCGAATAAATATCTGATCCAGAATAAAAAATTACAGGTCCAGAAATATACAAATTCCCTAATTAATTGTGGCCGAATGATTAAACTAAGAAAGTACATAAAAGCCCCTTATGAAACCTTGAGCCGAGGGCTATAGCCGATAGATGATGCGTTGAAGTTTTGGTAGCGAAATCAGCGGGATGCCCCAATTAGCCTCTGATTGTAGCAATATTTCTTGAAATCACGGCGTCGTCGACTCAAAGTTGCTAAACTACAGAATTTTCTTGGCGCAGCGAGAGGAAGCGAGGGGAAAAGAACCGCAGCGGTGTATTTCACAAATATATGCATGCCCTCGATCCTGCGTGCCACCAATCACGCATATGCGATGCATGATGGGGCGGAGAAATGCCGGTGCACAACTCAATGGCAAGAGATGAATGTAAGGTGAATGCTACAACCAACAAACCTAACTCCATCATGGGTGTCCAGGAATTAATGGGAGGTGACTTGGGAATTGAGACCCGTTCCGTTAGTTACTCGAGTCTGAAAGCGTGCCTGCGTTTCCCGCACAATATGCATGATATCGTGAAATGCAACTAATATGTGATATAGCATGCACAATGCCATGAAAATAGAGATGCTTAAAATGTGTGCTTGCAGCGCATAAGCAAAGCGATGATAATGCAAGGTGGATAAAGCGAGTGCCTCGAAAGCAGCGTGCTGCACGCATAAGCAGAAAGCGATGATGTAAAATGCAAAGGCGGATAAAGCAGTGCCTCGAAAGCAGCGTGCATGCAGACGCGCGCAAGCCGGCGATGATGAAATGAAAATCGGATAAAACCAAAGTACCTCGAAACTGCGTGCTTGCAGGCGCAAACCGCGATGATAAAATGAAAATGGGATAAAATCAAAGTGCCTCAAACGCGTGCCTGGTAGCATAAGCGCGATGATGAAAGATGAAAATCGGATAAAAGCGAAGTGCCTCCGAAACCGTTGCCTGGCGTACAAAGCAAAGGTGATGATAAAATGAAAATCGGGATAAAATCGAAGTGCCTCCGAAACATGTGCCCGGGGCCGCCAGGCATAAGCGGCGATGATGAAAAATGAAATCGGATAAAACCGAAGTGCCTCAAAACCGTGCCTGGCGCGCAAACCGAAGCGATGATGAAGATAAAAATCGGATAAAACCGAAGTGCCTCGACGTGCCTGGTAGCGCAAAGCTAGAATAAGCAAAGCGATGATGAAAAAAATAATGAAAATCGGATAAAATCGAAGTGCCTCGAAATGCGTGCCTGGCGCGCAAACCAAAGCGATGATAAAATGAGAAAATCGGATACACCGAAGTGCCGCAGCAGCGTGCCAGCAAGCGCCCAGCCCGGCGATGATAAAATGAAAATCGGATACCGAAGTGCCTCGTGCGCAAGCAATATTGGCGATGACAAATGGAATGAAATGGCATACGGAATGCGATGATGGGCTTCGCCAGAGCATGGGAAACCTCGGCTCCCTCGCATAAGCCGCGTCGGATGAAAATGAAGTGCCTCGAAATGCGTGCTGCAGACGCATAAGCGGCGAGCATACAATGCCATGACATGGAAAATCTGATTGGGCTTACACTAACATGAGAGGACCTCGGCCACTTTTCGCGTAATTGCCGTGGATAAAAATAGAAGTGCCTCAAAATCGTGCACAGGCACACAAACTAAGGCAATAGCATACAAGCATGAAAATGCAAATTGGGCTTACGCCAACATGAGAGGGCCTCAACCACACTCCCATAAGGCTGCGGCGGATAAAATAAAAAGTCTCGAAATCGTGCGGACACATAAACCGAGAATGCATAAAATAACATATGGAATCGTTGATGGGCTTCGCCAACATGAGAGAGCCTCGGCCCTTTTCGCATAGAATTGCCATCCGGATAAAAGCAGTACTTATAAATTTTACCCTTTCCGAAATCTTAGCGCCTGACGCGCCGCATAAATCGGGACTCCTAAAACACCAAAATGACATCTTGAATGAGATGTGGCAAATGGTATAAGGAAGATGCAAAATTCAGCAACTAAAATAATGCAAAAACAGCCCCCAAATTATGATAAAATTGCAGCGATACCCAAAATGCGATGAAATGCACCGAAATAGCCTCTGACCCTATTAAACATACTGAGAATATGGACATGGAATGCAAAACAGTGGCAAGGCAGCCCTAAACTAGCATTTTATCAGCACAAAGCAAGGCCAAATAATGCTCACAAGTATGGAAACAAAAGCGCAAAAAATCTGGTAAAAAGGGAATTACAAAGCAAGTGATATGTACAATGCTCAAACCCAAAAATCAGTTCTACAACATTGAATATGGAACAAAAAATATGCACAAATTCAAGAGATGACAACCTCTAAATCAAGTATGTATATATGCTAAACATAGCATGCAAAATAAGGGCCAAAAAGAAGGGTTATAAAGAGAGTACCAAATGGATGCACCAAACCACTTAAGACCCTTGACAAAAAGTGTAGAATAGACCAAAACAAAGACACTCTCCTATATAAGCCTGATGGAGCTCAAAACAGTAACTAAACAAGTCTAACAAAGCATGCAAATTTACGGTAAAATGAAATGATTTCAAAGGAAGTACCAAAAATATACACCAAATGTCTTAAGACCCTAAACAAAAACATGACAAGGAGACAAAAAATAAGGCTATTTCTAAGCCTGATGAAGGCTTAAATCCGGATCAAATAAGTCTAACAAAGCATGCAAAATAATGAACCAAAGAGGTCTTGAGACAAGTAGTATATAGAAAATTCAAACAGCAAAATTTCCTTCTACAACATTGAAGAGGAGCCTACAAATATGTATATTTACAGTAGATGGAAACCTCAAAATCAGAATAAAATCATGCTAGAAATGCCATACAAATAGGGCCACCAAAAGGGCTACAATAGAAAAGTATGTAAAGCATTCACCAAATAGCCAAACATTCTTGATGAAACATGTAAAGGGGGTCAAAATAAGGCCCTTTCAGTTCTGACCAAGGGCCAAAACCAAAAACACAAGGGCTACAAAACCATGCAAAAATCGAGGCCTAAAGAGGATTATAAGGGAGATGGTACAAGCTTTCACCAAACATGGTTGAGCCCTTCTTCAATGTTGAAGAGGGGCTCAAAATAAGCACTTTATCAGTTCATGGCAGCCACGAAATCAGATCATACATAGGCTAGAACTTTGATGCAAGAAATGAGCTAGAAAGGAAATGACCACTCACCCTTGTAGACAAGTCTTGGCTGCTTCTTTGCTTGAGAAGTGGTGCCTCCTAGCAGCTAAGCTCCCTTAGCTGCTGGAAATGGATTGGTGGTGGTTGTGCTTGAAGATGATGAAGAAATGGCCTAGAACCTTAAGCTTTTTAGGGTTTGGCTATGGAAAATGGAAGCTTTTGAATATCGAGGCTCAAAGATTTTTTCTCCTCTCAAATGAGAGATTCGGCAGACTGCTGGAAATAGACAAGAAAGAGGACTAAAGGAGGGCCAAAGGGTTGAAATATCTTTCCCAAAATATCTAGATATTTTGAGGGCAAACCATATCTAGATATATTTGAGGGCAAACAAAAAGATTTTGTTACGACCCGCAGAAGTGGTGAAACATCTGGTTTCCCACTTGATGTTCCTCGGAATGATGGAGCAGAGGTACACTTGCCAAGAATTGAACAAAAACTAATGCAAAGCAGCTCGAGGACCAAAGCCAGCGGAGTCTAGAAAAATGGAGGTACTTAGGGGCAGGCCTGGAAGTGGTGTTTAGGCTGCAGTGGGTCTCGAGAGACCAGTGTCCCTCGGAAGGACCAAACATAGGTTTCTGCTTAAAAATGAAACGAGACATCGATGCAAAATGAATGCTCGGGGCCAAAACCGCGTGGTTGGGATCCGAAAATGGAACATAGGGCACGAAGTGGTGTTGGCAGTCTCGAGACCCAGTGTCCCTCGTTATGCTAAAGCAGAGGTCTCATACTTAGCGGGAGAAAAGCGGATCACGAAATGAATGCTTTCGGGGCCAAAAGCGAAAGTTTGGGGATCAAAAAATGGGGAAGAACGCAAAGTGGTGTTAATTGCAGTGGATCTCGAAGACCCAGTGTCCCTTAAATGGGAGTAAATGAGATGCATGCAAAAGCAGGAATCGGAGATGGTTAGGCGGTCGGGCCGAGGCACCTGGCTTGGCAGCTCAGCCGGGAAGGAGCTCAAAAGCAGGCAATATGGCCTATAGCCCACGAAAAGTAGCTCACGGCCACGGGAGATAGTCTCTGGACCACTTCCTTCCTTAGGAAAAAGCAGGAAAAACTGGTTATGGCAAAGAGACAAGGCCTGAAGAGTTCCCGGTAGTCGGGAGGCGGGGCGCCTGGCCGCGACTCGAACCTGAGCGAGCCTGATGTCTGCAACATCATGGCTCAATCGGTGGCGTCACGAATCTTAAGGTGGGTCAAAAATGGGGTGTCTACACTTAGCATAGTGATTGACTCTCACTTACGCATAACACAACCTTTTGCCCTCCTTTGTCTCTTAAAATTATTAGCACTAGCTTAGTAGTTTTTATTATAGTGTTTACCATTTTGAATTTTAGGTTTGAACTTAAAGTTTTTCTTGAAATTTCTACTTTTAAGTCAAAAAGTTATTCTTATTATTAAAACTATTCTTATTCCCATTTTTAACCAAATTTACTTTATATGTATTCTCATTTTCAATCTTTAGAATTTTATCTATATTTTTCTTTCACCCTAAGTGTATTGATTATTTTGAGTTAATAACAAATCTCCTTATTTGTGCCTAAGGCGGCTTAACAAAGTCATTCTAAGATGAGGTAATTTATCAATAAAGGCAAGACAATTTAAACTTCTCACTTCAAAGTTGTTCCTTTCTTTTTTACTCTCCTAAGTAGTTCATGAACCACATGTATTTGGTCTCCTACAACTTTGTTATATTTCATTTATACTCATTAAATTGGAGACAATGAACCTATCAATACCAATATCTACATTTACATATTAGGCCTCTAGAATTTTTCATAGTTCATTTAGGTTGAGCTAGTTGAGTGATACAAATCATACAAATGATCGAGACAAAACACTAAGGATTCTATTATAGTAATGAAATTCAATTTGTTGGTGACAACCAAGATCCAACAAAATTTTGATTTTCTATAGCGGAACATAAGACCCAATGTAGTCAACTAATATTTTGTTTGTTTTTTGCTATCTTTCAAAAAATTTCTATTAAATTTTAGGGTTTACTAACAACTTCTTCTAAATTAGCCATAAAATAATTTTTTTTAAAAGTACAACAGGAAGCGAACAAGTATAAAATTTGGCAGAGATAACAACTAAACAACCACTAATGTTATTAAATTTGTAATTGAAATTAACAATCGACAATTCAATAAAACATATATTAGTAAAATAGAACAAAGACAAAATCTTGATTCAAATCAAATTTCTAATATAAATCTTTAATTATTATTATTTTGTATGTACAAAATTTGTAAAACAAACTATAATTATGTAAGAAATTGTAGCATAACAACTCTAACAAATTAAATAGTAAATTATAATTATTATATTGTTTTGATTATGATTTAATATAACGATTATATATCTACACAATTCTAACTCTGTACAAATTTCAAGATTCAAATATAAATATTACAAACTTAATATTAACACAATTCAAATAATGCTAAGATAATATAACAATTACTATTGAGAATACAATTGCTCAAGTTATTATTAAATTATAAAAGCTGAAGGAACATAGAACAAAAGCGAGAACCAAGGAAAAATTAGGCTTTTCGAAAAACTTCAAATCATGAATTAGAGAATTTATTTATTTATTTATATAAATTAGCGACTTCAAATTGTTGTGAGAATTGAATAATAAATAAATACAAATAAAGTTTTGATGCTTTTAAAAGTAGGAAATCTCCAACATATGCAACCATTAATTGAGGAGTTGAAAAGAAGCGATGGAATAGCGACATCTCTACATTTGATGCATGAAAAAAATTAAATGTTTCAATTGAATGTAACTTTGTTGTGAGAAATTAGTGATTTTACGCATATGCTAACTTGTTTGGATCTGACATTAAAAGTGAATATACATATCCATGTTGTAATAAGGAAACTAGATCGTGTTGGTTGAAACATAAATGAAACAAAGTATATTTATGTCATCTGATTCTTATTTAGTGGTCATATTGTTAATGCTTTCGATTGGGATTTGCAGAAATGAATATTAAAAAACTCTTACACCTATAGTCAAGAGGTGGGATAAAACATGTACTAGGCACAATTCATGATGACAAAGAATGAGGAATATTTATTTTTAAAGTGCTTAAAGAAGTTAGAGTTCTTGAGGGTGCTCATCCAATATCTCCCGTCCGTGCACTTAAAAGATAGAAGCATTTTGGGTCTTAAGAGCCATGATAGTCATATTCTCATGTAACAACTCACTTCTTTGGTATCACGAAATTTGTTTGCCTAAGAATGTAATTCAAGCCTTGATTGAATCGAGCAATTTCTTTAGATAGTTGTGTTTGAAAGCAAATCATGAAACAGGTTTGGAATATATCCAAGATCATATAGCTCTCTAACACTTTGTCATTTTGGAGAAAATATTTTCACCATCTTTTTTATATAATGAAGTACTTACCTATACATGTTGCACTACAACAAGTTAGAGTCTTGAATAGCCAATTTTTTGTCACTAAGAGCTAATTTAGTCACCATAGATATTTGTGAGGAAATATTTTACGTCTGATTTAAGTCATTGAATGTTTGTCACTAAAACCAACGTGACAAAAATAATTTAAGTCACCAACGAAATTACTTGATGTGAAATTTTTGTCACCAATAAAACAACATTTTGTGTAAAAATTCTCATTTTGTCACCAAATAGTTATTCCGTACCATATTTATAACTTTAGTTAGCGAATAAATTTGTCACGCATGTTGATCATTGATGAGGAAATAATTTCGTCACAATAAGATGTAAAGATGTGAAATTTTTAGATCTTCAAAAGCTCATAATTTTTGTCACCAATAAAATAACATTTTGTGCCAAAAATTCTCATTTAGTCACTAAATAGTTATTGATGCCATATTTATAACTTTAGTTGTGAATAAATTTGTCACGCATGTTGATCATTAATGAGGAAATAATTTCGTCACAATAAGATGTAAAAGGTAGCGAAATTTTTAAGTCTTCAAAAGTCATACATGGGTGACGAAATATATTTCGTCACAAATATATATATACGTGACAAAATTTTTAGTCACCAAACAACAAAATAAATAAAAACTCTCATATATAAACTGCAGTAAATTTTGTCACAAAAAAAGTTTATTAGTGACGAATAATCACTTTGTCATAATAACTAGTACAAATGACGAAACAAATTCGTCACTAAACTTGTTCCATATTTTATATTCAATTTAAATTATTATTTCACAAATATCCCTGCTCATATCCCAATAGCCTTTTAATTGTACTAAGAAATCCACTAGCTATTATACATCACTCCACAAAAAAATTCAGTAAACAATTGATATTACAAATCAAAATATATCCATCAAACAATTTTAATAATAATCATTAAGTATCCAAAAAAACCATCCAAGCAAATCCCAAAATGAACTAGCGTGGAGTCACAAAAAAAAAACACTCAATCTTAATTTGCAGCTACAACTAAGCATTAGTTTAGGAAAAAAATAACAACGATTGATCTTCCTTTGCATGCTTAGAGCGTCTTCAAAACCAATCTATAAAGAAAATAAACAAGGCAAACATTAACATAGAAGGTATATATATAAAGTTTATTATAATAGCAAAGTTTTATTATAAACTTAAAAGCCAAATATCGAGAAACTTAAGAAATATCTGAGCAGTTCTCAAGATCACAAGATTGAAGTTATACTTGCATAAATTATGATTAACTAAAAGATGAATACCATGCTCATTCCCACCATGGGCTTTGCAATGATCACCTTAACATGACAATTCACTTTGTATCCCGGATCCATGGGTGTGACCCAGACTGACCAAACCGGTTATAACACTACAACATCTCATGGTAGAAACCGGGGCATGCGGTCAATGACAATGGGAAGGAACAAATATTGTGCTGCTTTGCACAAATGGGATTTAAAAAATTTGAAGAGAGAGAGAGAGAAGGCAACAACCTATAATGCAAAAATGGATAACTAGACCACTAGCTTGGTGAGTTGTGGCAATGACCAAAATGGATGTAGATAATAAACTTATTATTTTTAACATTAACATTAAAAGGCCACGCTAAAACCTAAAACAGACTCCTTCTAAATTTAGAAAATAGTACACCTTGCTATCGTATTATTTTGTTTTTACATTGACTGCTTCCTTTTTTTTTTTTTTTTTTGATCAACAAAATCTTTGTTGATGAAAGAACCTTACAAGAAGGAGAAAATACATCAATAAAGGGGACAAGAAAGGGCGAGAGGGATGATGCCTGGCACCAAAGCAAGCTGTTGGTGAGGGACCAATAAGAACACAAAAACACAACGAGGCAGCGAGGATCAAGCGCGGACAAGCTACCCATCCCATCGGGTATATAGAAAATATCGTCACCAAGCCTACAATTAGATTCACATCCAAAAGCTGAAGCAAAAGCTGAAACAAAATTACCCGACCGTGACCAGCGGATCTATCCACTCACACGGCATATCTCTGATACAACCCGAAAGCGAATGATACCAAGCAATGAGCATCTGTGAGCAAACAAGCAGAGCCAACAACGGAGCATACAGATAGCAGGAGCTAAAATTGCGAGCTATTATCGACTTAGTTTTGTCTCTACTTTGGTTAGTGTGTATTTTTAACTAGAGTCATGCTAAGTAAGAATTTTCATAATGAATCTATTTTCATTATACATCTTCAAACTTGTTAAATCTTAGTTAGTAAGTAGTCAAACTGTTGTACTTTAACTAGTCTATACTAACCAGCATGAGAAAAATAAAATGATAAAACGAAATGAGACTTACCAAAAAGGCGATGTCTGCGAATTCATGGGATACCTCATCCTCTAAAAAGGAAAATTAAGCGAGTTGAATGTGCTTACATTGTCAAACTCAGCGGAAATATAGAATTTTGACCCATAGAGCCAAACCCTCTGACAATAAAAACATAGAGTAACGAAATTAATGATCAAGCTGGTTAAGATATACATATGTACCAAGGTTTGAGAAATAATAAAGCGTGAAGGAATGAAATTTCATAAGCAGAACCAAGAACCATGAGGTGTTAAAAGTCCATTCGGCATTAAGGTCCTTGTCTTTGTAGAAAAAAACATCTGAGACAGTTGGATAAACAATTTGAAATAGAAACATAAATAAATAAAAGATATTCTATCGATATCTAGTCCGCCATAAAATTACCAAGAGTATGAATTCTTCCCTTTAAAGGAATGCTTCTTATGCAAACTCTTGTTTGAGGTTGATTAAAATCGGCATATTACTTTCTTCTAAAAGGGAGAAAAGAAAGGAAGGAGAAACTAGACTATATTCTATTCCTACGGTCTGTTAGCCTCTTCATAAACCTTTGAGCCTCCTCACTTTTGATGTCCCATGGAAAGCTATGTAGAATTGAAATAGGGGCTTCACTCTAAACAAACAACTAACTAGAGGAGTGAATGTGTGGTAATAACAAGTAACTAGAGGTAATAACAAACAATTTTATCTAAACATAGAAGAGATAAAGGTAACAAATAAAGTGTCACCAATAGCTTGAAGAGACAATAAATTGGTGTTTAATATATCTTTCTTAAAATTATCTCTATTATTTAGGTTTTCTTTTTTTCGCTAGGCGGGGCGGTGTAAACATACTTCAAATCCACTTCTATAGAAATTTTGGGATACGGAGAAAGAGGGGAAGAGTGAAAATGTTAATGACAAATCGATGGCATCTTAAATTGCATCACTTGTATAAATTTTGCACACCAATATTTCTTATCTTTATGCATCACTTATGTAAAATTTTCTCACCAATATTGCTTAGATTCATGCATTATTATTGATGCCAAATTCCATAATCTTAGGGGAAAAACGATACCCGATGAAGAAAGGGCTTGCGAGGCGGTGAGCGAAAGGCGCTTTTCTCTACCGTGTTCTCTACTTCTTGTGCTAGTTGAGAGTTTTGGAATAAATCCTTCTAAGTTAAACATGCCAAGTCCCCATGCATGCGCAAAATAAGCAGAGATACATAAGTCCAAAGTTAAACATTTCACTATTAACTCAATTTCCGTAATTGATGGATAAACAAGAAATAACCCAAAGTAAAGACATTCCACCTCGCTGACACGATTATTTACAAAGTCAAAAAGTGTGCGGCATCACGCCATTAGCATATCATCTGTCGTGTTTGATCCATCGAATGTGAATGATGCTTAATAAACTACTTTCATAAAGAGAGGCACGTCATATAGTCATGGATAATAATGAGATACATAAGTATATCTGACAGAATAAGAGCATAAGATATACATCAAATCATGTTATCCATCAATGATATCTCTTGCTTGCTCCCCACTGTTGCCTATTGAACTCCATTACATCAAGCACTTTGGATATTACCATACAACGAGTTTTAAAGACTTTCTGAGACTTCGCCTTGATACTCGCCTCGCCTCGAGACTAAGGTAAAAAGCATCAAGGCTTTGATTCTTAGGCATTACTCTCTAAAGGCTTGCATCACAGTTTGAGACATGTGCCTTAAGTGCGCTTTATGCGCTTTTAGCATAAGCATGTGAGAAATGCACATCACGAGAGGTTGCCTTGGGCTTTTGTTAAACTTAGTCTATTAGATTGTTTAAACATAAAAAATAAAAAATAAAAAAAAATCTTTTGCAACTATATTCTACAAGGAAAATTAAGTAAATGATCAATCCAAAAAAAAAAAAAAATCGGTTAATGGTCAAGTGAGAAGCTCAATCACTAAAGTCAAGAAAATCAATCACTTTCAGTGAAAAACTTCCTTTTATGTAGTAGAATGTTCAAAACCTTAAGGAGAAAAGTATTTACACCTTTATAATTAATTGTTTTATTTTTTTACTATTTTAAAATATTTAATTTATTCGCTAAATATTAAAATTTGAAATTTGAAATGCTTATGCCTCAGCATACGAGGCTTCGCCTCGCCTCATGAAGGGTAAAATGCCTCGAGAATGCGCGTTAAGCCTTTAAAAACTTTGCATACAACATCAAACTCGGAAAAATATTGAGTAAGAAATTTATCATTAACGGTTATGATAAATAATGCCTTCAAAAAATTTTACAAAACACCTTACACAAAATATGTAATGAAAGCACAAGAATAGGATCAACATGAATGAACTCACATTTGCTCCTTGCAAGTAATTAACAACTTCTTGTAAATACACATGACAACTTTTGCAGTTGAAAATTCAGTTCTCGGTTCCTTGTAACACCTTTGTTCAAGTGAACTTGTGATCTGAATGTCGAGAATCAAAACTTCGTCAATGAAGCAACATAAAAAATTCATGAAAATTTGGTAAACTATCTTTGATTTATCTATGCGGTCGACATGAATAAAAATATTAAATAAATGGACTCTAGTTGATAAACACAAAATGCAAGGATATGTCTCGGTGAATATATCGCCAATCAAAGTCTATGAACATCTCTCTTGTAGGTGTTGTTGCACTTCATTTAAAGGGGACAAGGGCAAAAGAGAGAGGTGAAGCGGAGACAAGCGGAGGTGGCAGAGGGTATTTGGTTGTCTAGGGTTAGGGTTTTTAGTTGGTTAGGATAGGAGGAAGAAGATGAGGTTAAGGACATATTAGTTCATTTACTTCAAAATTTGATAAAAAAAAATTTCATGTTGAATTCTTGAAATAGGCACATAAATCATGCTTCTGTCAATTTGAATTGATTGTTTTAGCAGTAGGGAGTTAAAGTGTAAAATTGCCAAAACCATGAGGGGTCTTTGGGTATTTTTTAAATGATAGGGAGTAAAGTGCTACAAGGCCAAATCATAGGGAAATAAGATGAATTTTACCCAATAAAATTCCTAGTTACACTCAAGGAGTTAACATCATTGATAACTTCTAACCATGAAATATACAAAAGCTCAACCCATTTTTCATTAATACATTGAAGACAAATTACAATCTTAGGCTGGTTACTCAAATATGAAGCACCTCGGTTCTAAATTAATAAGGAACCTACTACATGAAAAAATACCCCTAACAAAGAGTGACTAGCTGCATAGAAGTGGTTGAAAATATACTCAAGTGTCAATTGAAAAATAAACCTGAGTAAAAAGTTCAATAACTTTGGTTTAGGTTCAAAGATATTTACAAGAATGATTACTCATAGAACAACAATTCAAAGTGTGTCTTCACCAAATCAATATACCAAGTTGTATCAATAATGTCATATAAACAAATAATTGCACGTACTTAAATGATGTGATGGGTTTCCCATTAAATTCAACATTGAATGAATGAGACAAACCCCATAAATTTGGGACTCCACATGAAACATATAGTACCTTTGGTATATGCAAAGAATTTTTTGACATATTCACACAATTTTCCGATCTTAGGTCATTTGGTTCTTCTTCTGTAAAAATAACACCATAACAAATAGGATTTTCCATTTCAAACACTTCATGCAAAAAAAAATAAATAATAATAATAATGTTGAGCATACTGAAGCTGCAAGTTGACCTAGCTCATTTAACAAATGACTAAGCTGTTTGAGATGGAACATGCTTGCATGATGAAGAAAGTCTATAGTCGGTTCAAACACAAAGCAAATGGGTGAATGTTACAAGTCTCGAAAACATCGCCTTCTATCCGGGATCAAGTGAACAAAATAACATAAATTGATCTTTCAACAAAGATTAGGAAGCACATAAAGCACAAAGACCTAACTGCGATTTGGGAAAAATATGCTATCATCTTTTTATACCTCTTCACGGGCCTTGACCTCGCCGCATTACGAAGCGAAAAAACAAAAGATTACCCGCGTACCGGCAAAACACACCTTGAAATTACTCAGGAAACAACGCTCATTTTGAATCCCAATTATGTTCAAATCACAAACAATTCTCTATTCTCTATTTCCTTCAAATATATATGTTTTTATTATTATTATTATTGGCTTCCTTTCCCTTCTATTTCAATCCAAAACTCACAATTTTCGAAAACCCAAAATGAGAAGGGAAAGAAAAAGCTCGAGAACAAATGGGTACCTTGATTAGGAACCCACAATCATCAATTTTGAGGTCATCAAAGCTTGAAATTTCAAAAACCCATTTCAATACATTTAAATGCACAATGCAGGTTCAGAAATGGCAAGAATTCTAATCAACAATTGATTGAATTTGGTGATATGCATATCACATATATCATATAAATGTGATGAAATTGAGTTGTGGGTTATGAAGAATGAATGTACCTTAGGATCAAATTCTGAAGCGAAGACCAGGAATTTGGTAATAATCCGTCAAAGGGTTTCAACCATTGACGAAAGCTCAGCACCTGAAACTTTTTCTCTCTCTTTCTCTCACATATAATAACTACCTTCCTATCTTCTCTCTCTAAAAACTCTATTCCTTTCTCTGTTTCTACATATACAATTACAAGCTGTCTGTACTTGGAAAAAAATCGGTTTCCTTGTCAAAAATGATGGGAATGGGATGCTTTATTTGGAACTAGCGATTGCCACACGATGCGTGTGCAAGTTAAATAAATAAAAATAAAATAAAATATTTATTGTATATTGTGTTCTAATCAAGTGGTAAGAGTCTTATTCATTTGAGATAAGTCTAAGGTTCAAGTCCCTCCTCTCATCTATCTAATTTTTTTTAATCTTACATAAAAAAAATGAACACGTGGCGACATAAGAAGAGCCCCATTGATTGATGTACTTTTCCTTTGTTCGGTTTATTGGAGCTCCATTTTTATTACGCCTTGGAAAATATTCAAAAAATTGGAAGAATGATGAAGTCCTTCTTATTGTTAGAGCATAGTTAAATCATTGTAAGGCCAAAATAACTTGGGAGCGGTCGTGTGCCAAAAGCAGAAGGTTGGGATTTAGAACATTGAAAGATTAAAATAAAATCATCATGCTTATGCATTTGTGGGCAATTTAGCATGAAGTAGGCACTTATGGGTTAAATGGATTCACACTTATGTGATGAAGCATAATTTTTGTGGTCTATGTCTATTCCTAGAGATGCATCTTGATGCATTAGGAAAATACTTAAGCTTAGAGAGATTGGGTAGACCACATATGGCAATGGACTATTAACTTTCTTTGGCTTCCCAATTGGCACCTTGGAGCCTTTATGTAAAAAGGTTTGGGGAAGGCGTTACGTAGTGAAAAGAATATATATCAAAAGAATATGTGAATGAGAATACTCAAATTTGCCCCCATCGGGTGACAATTTTGGTTCCGCCTTTCGCATTAAGTTTTTCAAGTCAATCTTTAACAATTTACTACATGGCTCGTTTACAAAGAGAGAGTCAAATTTATGTTTATTGAGACACCATACATGTGCATGTGCTGATTATTTATGTGTCATCTTGGGATGAAAACCGACATAACATAAGCTTTTAGGTACACGCTTGCTACACCATTTTGCATTTTATTCTCAACAAACTCAAGAGACTACATATTTAATTGATAATTACAATCATAAATCAAATATTTGATAGTCGCCATCATATATCAAACACCAAGAATATGCTTATTCATATTTGGTATACCTAAAACCATACTTGTCAACAAGACAGCTAAGGAAGGATCAGTGGTACTCATGGACGGTCAATGAATCTCATGTCCCACTGCTTTCAAAAATGTATTTCAAAGGGTTGTGGAAATGAACTACTCTCAGCTACCACAATATATGAAATATGCAATCAAAGCCTGATATGCAAAACTGAATGCACTCTTCAATCAAAAGGGGGGTTCCAAATTGAAGATCCTCATTGATCTGCTTGTCGTCAACTATAATTCAATTAATCAAGTTCGCAGATCAACTTTTAAACAGCCACCTAATTCATAATTTCATTTGTTTTCAATATAATTTATTGACCAAATCTTAATCCTTACCTTGATGTCTGAAGAGAACAATTCATGCATGGTATCACATTCTTCACATTGTGCCTTCGCATTTGATTTTATTTTCTCCAATAAATCAATACAAGTCCTTCCGTGTTCATATTTGCTTGCAATATTCCTAGAAGGTATAAACTTGAAATTTGGAGTCTCCTTGTGCTAGTCTGAACTAACTTAAATTCCACCAAAAGAAAGCGAAGAAGAAGAAATAATTCAAGGGTTTTATTCTTTGTGTAAGTTTTGTTTTTTTAGTCTTTCTTTATTTTTTGTTATTATTATTATTATTAAGAAGGGAAGAAAAATCATTTAACTATTTGGGAGGTGTGTGTTGGCCGAAGATGAAAGGGGTCTTGCAATAGGTAACATTCCAAATCATACAAAATATTCACATTTAGTCAAGGGCTTTTACTAAATTGAAACTGTTAATTATAATCAATAGGACATTCATTCTCAAGTTTATAGCAGAAACAAGCAAAAGACATTGAGGATGGTACAATTTACACCTTCACAATTTATTGAAGAGAAACCTTGCATGAGAAAGAATAAAATGCAGCATTAATTCTGAAAATTAATTTCGAAAATTAGGGAAAACATTAATTTTGAAAATTAGGGAAAACAGAGATAGAAAAATAGAGAAATTAAGTGAGAGGGAGAGAAAGAGGACCCATACGATCGAAGAGAACACACAATAAAGGAATCTGACGTCTGTGGCGACGAAAAGGAGAACAGGGATGGCCTTGAAGGAGGAGAACGAGGGATGTTGGAGAAGAAAACACTCAAGGTGGAGAAGAACACCGGACTTGTGTTTTGAGAGGGAGAGGGAGAGGAGAGGGAGAGATAGAGATTGATAGGAAAAGCGATTCGTTGTGTTTTGTTTTGAGAGGGAGAGCGGATAGAGATAGAAACGTCTGAAAATTGATAAAAAAATAAAAAAAAAAAAGGAGGGAAAAATAATCTAGGAAAACTGATAATAATAATAAAATAAAATAAAAAGGGAGACAAATAATTTAGGAAAATTGATCCAAAAAAAAAAAAGAGGGAAAAATAATAAATTATTTTTTTCATTACCGCTCAATATGTTAAAATTCTTCTTTCAAAATTAGTGACAATCATTTTCTCACTAAAAGGCCTACAAATATTAAAAATTAGTAGTAACGAAAATATATTTCTCACCAAATGGTCTTAAAATATTTAAAATCAAGTTTTTAAACAAAAAAAATTAGATTATTGGTGACGTACATTCCTCATTAATAATTTTTTGTTGGAAAAAAAAATTCTCACTAAAAGTTTCAAAATTTAAACTTATTTCTTTTGTCACCTAAAAGTAAGTATTTATTGACATAAATAAATTTAAGTCACCTATTTTTTTTTTTTATTATCGTGACAAAATTTATAATTCCTCATGGATTATTCTTATTTAGTAGCGAAATTTGTTTTCTTCACTAATTTTCGTCACTATACCAAAGCAGAGAATAAGAGAAAGAAGACAGAAAAAGAGCAAAGAGAAATCACGTACCAAATCACCGGCGAAGAAGATGTGGTGATTCTGCAAGGCTACTAGTGGCGACGATCGGAAGGCTACTAGTGGCGATGGCGATCGGCGTGGTGGAGGAACAAGAGGCAAGACAAATTAATACCCTATTTTGAGAGAGAGAGAGAGAGAGAGAGAGAGGTAAACAAAATTAATACCATTTTTTTATTGCCGCTCAATATATCAAAAAATTCCCATAAAAAATGGTGACAATATTATTTCCTCACCAAAAGATATCAAAAATATTAAAACGTTTTAGTGACGAAAATATATTCCTCACAAATAATTTTATCATTAGTGACAAATTTTTTTCTCACCAAAAGTCCCAAAATTTTGGCGCCACCCAAAAAAAAAAGCGGGAAAATTTTTGGTGACGAAACTTAATTTTTCCTCACTTAAAATGAAGTATTTATTGACAAAAACAAATTTTGTCACCTATCATTTTTATTTTTTTATTATATGTGACAAAATTTATAAATTCCTCACGAATTATTTTTATTTAGTGACGAATTTTATTTTCTTCACTAGTTTTCGTCACCATAGGTTACTTTTGTTGTAGTGTTGCCAACGAATCAGTATTGGTTGGAACGATTTAGTTTCGATGGATGTATCCAATTGAGAGGTATCTTCTTACCTTGGAGCAATATGTGTGTAATCAGGCTCACTGAGAAGGTTCAATGGCTAAAGATTATCTTGTGAAATAATGTTTCAATTTTTGCGCATAGTATTTGGATGATGTGGAAACTAAATCTAATCAATCTGCCAGGAACTACAATGGTGCAGATAATATGGGTCATGTTGTTGGTGAAAACACAACTTTTCATCTTGATAATGCTTCTTATGCACAAACTCATCGGTATGTCTTGCTCAGTACAAGAGTGATTGATCCATTCATAAAGTAGGTTGCCACTTACTCAATATTATATATATATATATATATATTAAATTTTGAATGTTAATTTTGAATTGTTAATTTTTAACTCATACATCAAGCATGTTGAAATACTTAAGATGAAAATGTTGCGTGCTGATGATCATGAACTTCGGCATGAAAATTTTGAAACTTTTCACACTTGGTTTAAGGAACATGTATATAACTAAATTTATAGATATATAACTTAAGTAGAATAGTATTTTGAATTTGCATTTGCATTTGTGTGTTAAATAGGTCCAAACTTTGTGGAGCATTAGTAATGACATATTTTCTGAAGAGATTGTTAATTACATTGGTAAATGGTCCTCATAGCATTAGAAAGAAGGTTCAATAGATATTTAGCCAATGGGTTTTGCTTTCTAGGGAAAGCCACGAATAATCATCGAGTCACTCAAAATTATGGCGTAACTTTGAAGGTAGACACTTTGAGTTATGCTAGTTGTGGGGGATGTGTACTATTATGGGCAATTAATATATATTATTGAAATTCAGTACACCAATGCTATGAAGCATGAGTTGTTTAAGTATGATTGGATTGAAAACATTCGCGGTAAGAAAGAAGATAATTTCAAATTCACTTTGGTGAACTTCAACCATTTGTTGTACCGAGATGATCGGCTTACCAATGAGCCTTACATATTAGCATCCCAAGCTGAGTAGGTTTGTAACGGCCTAGAAATTCTCACAGGAATAGGCCAAGACAAACAAAAGAGCATGCTCAAAAGTCATCTTTTTCATTGAACTAAACGTTGAAGGATTACAATTCACCATGTACAATCTCCCAAGGTTCAGGATTCATAAGCCAGTTCAATGAACTAGATGGTCTTACAAATTATAAGCCTCTAGGGCATACAATAACAACAAAACAACTTGATAATCTTGTTACAAAATCCCAATTCAAAAAATCAAAATACACTTGAGTCAACTTCATCCCAAAAAGAGCCACAGTTGGATCCCATCCATCAAGGGGGTGGTACTTCGTCAATTCTTGAAAAATAACATAGAGATTAAGCTATATGCCCAGTAAGAACACATTTAACAAAGTATTTAATTTTTTCAAAGTGGATTATGGTATCTTTGTGACAAAATATAACAGTGAAAATCTATCTCCACAAATGGTCTTAATCAATCATAGTGATACATAATGACTCAAGAGTGATAAATTATAATTCACATCATCAGGCACCACGCAATTCATGTCATCAAGCACCACACATAAACATTCACAACCATAGAAGTACAACCATGAGTCCACCTGTAAGAGTCCAACTCAAAACACCCTTTGCCTTTGTTTTAAAACCACCCACATATTTGCTGACTATTATTCGGAGGTGGGCACCAAAAAACCATCCGTTTTCATTTTACTTGATTATTATATGGCGATTGTGGACACCCAAAAATCATTTTCCTCACATTTGTCCAGTTATAAGCCTAGACAGGACAATTGAGCACCTTTTAAACTCCCTGCACAGGTACCAACATAACACCGCACTTTCAAAAGTGATTCTTACCCAGACTCATGCACAATCAACAGTTCAATCACATTTTAATTCAATCAACAAGCTTCTAACATTGCCAACTTGAATGGAATACAACACCACATTTTAAAAGAAAATAATATCCAAGCCTCAATTCATTTACCATAACAATTCTCACATCTTTCACCTCTTTATTGTTCACAATATTCTATGAGTTAAAGGAAATTCCATTCAATTTGGGGTTTTCAACTCAAATTTAATATTTAGGGTTTTAACAAATTTGGGGCTTTGTCTTGTTTATCATAGAAATGGGTTTCAACAATATATATATATATATATATATTTATTTTGAGAGGAGAGTATAAGAAATTTCAAACAAGAGTCAAATAAAATGGTTTCTTATGTAGAACATGGGAATAATCTAACAATATTTTCAAATTGGTTCATGAATCACAAGCACACCATGAAATCCATTCAAAGCAAAGAAATACTATGGTAAAAGTATCCCTACCTCTACAAGTAGGAAGAAAATGAAGCCTCTAGAGAATCTTTCTCAAAAATTAAGATCTAATCGGCAGAAGAGTAAGATCTCCAAGTGTTCTTCACTTTTTACTAGATGATCTAAGCCAAATCCTAGTGGAATGGAAGGTATTTTAGAGTGAGAAACTAGGGTTTTTCGAAAAAAATGGGAGGAGAGGGAAGTTAGAAAGGAAAAGTGGAAAGAAAGATATAGAATCGCGTTTTTAAAGTTGCTGAATTTGCGCAATCCACTCGAGCATCACATTTTCTGCTCAAGCGTAGGACACAAACTAAGAGGCATGCTTGAGCGACGAATCCCTCGCTCGACCATAAAATGACAAGTCCCAGAAGTTTTACAAAGCTACAAGAAAACAACTGGGAGTCAACATTCTCCGCTCAAGCGCCACTTCTCGCGCTCGAGTGTCCCATCTGCAAACTCAAAGGATACTGGGAGTTAAGATTTTCCACTCGAGTGCGTCTTTTGACACTTGAGCGGACCTAGAAACAAAAGTGTCACAAGGTTTGGTATGTCACAAACCCTTTAGAACTAGACTAGAAAATCGTTATGAAGATGTCTCAAAGAGGTTTATTTAATATATATTCTACTAATTCTGAAATAAAGCCGTACATGAGTCAACAATTAGAAGAAAACATAATGCTTTGTGATAACGATTTATACTATCTTGTCCATCAGATGCCTGCAAAATACTCCTCCAATTTCTTTTTCATCTAGTCTTTCGAACAAGACCCTTTTTCTCTCACTTTATAAACACACAAGTAGGCTTATGCATATATATGTTGTAACAGTGGGTGTAGGTCATGGTGGCTTTGTTTGGTTAGTGATAATTAGACTAAGAGGATTGTAAGATAGAAATTAGCTAGAGGGTGTTGACCATTATGTTGAGGAGGAGATAGTGGTTGTCAGTGCCTAATAAGGTAGAGAGAGAACAAAAAGGATAGAGATAGCTCTTGGGTGCATTGCTCTGAGAGAGAGAAAGTTTGCATATGTTTTAGCAGGTTGATTATGAAGAAGTTATGATGGCCAAATGATCTCCATTGCCTTTGGGATTGGTGGAGGAGCATAATAATTTATAATTGGCATGCGTCATTTGTTACTGAGCATCTCAATAGTGTCTTATGACTTACTAAGATATCTATCTAATTTTTATACTTACAAAAAATTGTTATGAAAAATGTTGTGATCGAAGGCTCACGTCATTAATCAAACATGGCGTACTCAATTTACTCAGATTTGACATGAGGCATTTGGTTTATGTAAATAGCATTATGTATAACTCATAAAGTATTTGGTTTATGTAAATTAATTGAATGATAACTCATATGTTGTAAGATTTCAGTTGGTCAAAAAGGAGTTGGTCACTAATAAGATGAGTGTTTGGATTTACACACATCGACGCGATAACCCTAATGTAGCCCCTGTCATGGTATTTTAAAATCTTTCAATTTGTGTTTAGATGTGTTATTATGTGAACTATGTAATTATTTATGTATATATACTTATGTTTTTAAATTATACACAACCCACTAATATGTTTTTAAATTAGAGGATGAACTTGATCAACAACTTGTTTTGTTGCTTGAGGATTGCCCAAAACAAGATCTTTCACAAGTTGGTGGGTGATGACAGGCACAAATATTGTTGTACTTATGGCAAAAGCATGCCTTGGAATGTGGTCTATGGAAATTCAACTAGGTTATCACAGTCTTAATCATTAACTATTATCGTGATCATCCAAAAAGTTTGTGCAAAACTAAGAAAGGAGCTTAAAGTGGAGCTACGAGAGGAAATGCGAGAGGACATGCGGCGAGTTATTTGTATTGCAACAACAAATGAGAGCTAAGATGATTGCCTTCATGTCATAAGAAGAAAATATAAATCTATGAGACAAGTTCAATATAAATTACATTTTTTTAATGTCAAATTTTAGCATAATCCTATCATTGAATATGAATACGATTAACATATTATACCTTGAATATTTTAGGTTCGGATGCAGGTGGTCACCAATTTGTTAGTGATTACGAGGCAAATAAGAACCTATATCGCCATCACTAGATGATCGATATATATAACCTTGAACAATGTTCATCTATTTTAGCTCAATTTTGTTGAATTTGAGTTGATGCATCTCAAGCTTGATTGAGCTCATTGTTTTTAGTGTGAGTTTGTTGATGTGATTTGTTATCTAATAGTATGAAGATTTTTAATGATTCAAATGAGAAATTGTTCTAATAATGGTTATGATGTTGCTATGGTTGTTGGATTAAAATTGATGTGGCAGTTGTGTTGAAATCATATTCATGTGCTTGCCTTGCTGAATTTTCTAGTAACTGTTTAATCAATCCATGGGGATACTCTAATTGCAAGTTACAAACATTTTAAATAAAGCATTAGTGGAATTTTGCTACAGCGATGGTTATTGCTATATGATGTCTACAGTGATGATTTTTCATGTTAGTGGGTTTGAATCCATTATGTCATAATTCAATCATAGTGTTGTTAGGGCGAGCAAAATATTAACTGTTTGGTTATTTCTTTTGAAAGATTATGATGTTCTTGTGTATGACTTGGTCTTTGCTTATTTCTTTCATTTTGACCCATTGACACTCCAAAATCATCAAACAACGTTAGATTTCAATAAAACTTGACATGCATAAAATATTTTACGTATATCTTGAGTTATCGCAAATTATTTTATGCGATTCATGTTTTATAAATTATATTACTGCTTCAATTACGTTAATTATTTTATGAACCCTATTAAGCAAATTAAAACCCATAGATATGATTGTTTAAATTTTAGAAATGATTGGACAATGAATATATAAACATTTATTTTTGTGAGAACTACCACAGGAGTCCCACGCCTTTGGGGACTTCAGTAACCATTGGCCTCTAATTGATCACTTTGTAGCCTTTTGTTTGTCATGGATCCATTGATCTCTGTTCTGATTTTCACTTCGGTGACCTTTGTTTTGATTTTCCTTCTATACCGTGGTTGTGACTATTCTATTTGTATTTTGAAATTCATTTTTTCTATTTAAATTATTGATTAACTCCAATTAAATAAGGTACAATGCTTTAGCCTAAATAATTATCCATGATAATTTTGTACCCTATGCTTTTGATATAATATTTATCACGCTACTATGTGCTTATAGTTGTTGTTCCTTTTTCAGATGACGATATGTAGGGAAGCGTGGTAACATCTTGTAGTGGGAATAGCATAGGACTTAATGAGACATGATGTATTTTTGTAATAATTGTCGATCATCAATAAAATAAATAAAAGACCTAAGAATTTTTTTAATATAAAAATATTGAGTATTTAGATTATTTATTTACCTATTTAATTTCTTTACTACTTTATCTTGTCTCGCATGCGCTACTTAGTTTGTTAAAATTAGAATTAATTAGCTAGTTGTGAATCGACCCTAAGCACTTTCGGGGTTGGGTGTAGCGAAAGGTAGTATCAAAGCCAAGGTTTGAAATGATAATAATATATATATATATATATATAAATTAATATTTCTAGACTATTCTGATACATTAGTTACTATATGCGTGATCTTTTCTTGCACCATAGTAAATTTTTATATGATGTAGGGATGTTCAAGCAAAATCTCAATGAGTTATTCTAGCGTGAGCTCGAGACCATGAGTCTGGTAGGGATCTTAAAAGAGCATTACACCCCCACCTCACCAAAGGAATCAAGAGACTCTAAAAGTATAATTAGATAACTATAACCATTCCTAGACCAATTGGTGGATCAGTCGGTACGCGTGCAAGTTGATCCTAACGACGTAGCATTCCTGCATTGGAGACAAAGCTCCGGCTATACACAAGGAAGATACCTTGGACCTACCCATGTCATCAGCATTGCTCTAGGACTAGACAACCCCTATTTTGTAGTCGCACCTTTGCCCCCAATGTTTGCTGAAAGGAAGAGAAATATATTTCCTATTGACTACATATTCACCGACACCCCCAACCCTTTAGACATTATTAATGTCTAGAACGTTGATTTCAATAATAACTTGACATATCTCGAGACAACTGTATGGAACACTGACCGAGCATTTTGGGAATATATATAGTCGTCCTCATTTATGTAAGTCAGGCAACATGGGTTTGTTTTGGAGTAGCGCAGCTGGGTTGGGAGTTTGAGCCCCTCTTGCAGCATTTTTTTCCATGACTGTTTGACTTCCGGATCTAGACTGCGGAAAGGAGGACTCTTTTTATGAGCTGACCACGATTAGTTCCAATCCCTATTTTTGTACTGACAAGATTAGACTCTGACATGACTTATAACTTATGTAGTACTAACACCATATGTGTATGAATAATAAAACTAGTGTTTATATGTGTGTGTGTGTGTGTGTGTGAGAGAGAGAGAGAGATATTGGTAAATATGTGCAATGTTTATTAAATTATTTTTATTTTCTAAATCTATACTTGTAGTAATGGCCAATGATGGTAATAGAATCGAATCATCGGTCAATGAAACAGAACCAAGGGAAAGAATCATGAAAAGAGCAGTTACTAGTTTTCTACAAGCCCTACAAAACAACATAAACAATGGAATGCGGAAGCAGTTAGAAGAATAGAATCGGTGAAGCAATTCCAAGATTTGAAACCCACCACATTCACGATGGCTGAAACCTTGATAGCGAAGCTTTGGGTTAGGGACATGGAGAAATTTTTTTGCACCACCTTATGCGGAAAGACAAAAGGTAACCTTCACCACATTTACCTTCAAAGATAATGTACAGGAATGGTGACTTCTTACCTTGGAGAAGAAATCATAACTTAGGCAAGATTCTTGGAGGTATTTCACGAAAAATACTTCCTGGATTCACTATGGGAACAAAAAGGCGTCAGAATTCATACACCTAAAACAAAGAATGATGTCGGTAGCCGAATATGAAAACAAGTTCACCCAACTAGCTTAATTCGCGACATATGTCATTCCCACCAAAACTCAAAAGGCCAGGAAGTTTGAAGTTGGCTTAGATGACGAAATCATAAACAAGATTGAGGTTTTGAAATTGCTAACTTATACGGAAGTGGTAGATCGAGCATACATCGCTGAAAAAGGGATTAAAGCCTCACGTTCTAGCGAAATGAACCAAAATAAGCGATTTTGGGAAAGAGTCATTAGAGGATCTAGTGTTGCACCCCAAAGAAGGTATCTGAGCTCGGCTGTTAAGACAACAAAATCTTGCTACCTGCAGCAGCAATGCCATTCAAAATTGTTTTACTTGTGGAGGGACTCATTGGAGACGATGCCACCGAAACACGGAAGCATGCTTTGGATGTGGTCAAGTTGGCCATTTATTGAGAGATTGTCCAAAGTTCACTAATCCTATAGTGGGCCCCTCTGAATCAGCTGAGAAGCCAGCAGTGCCTACAGGTGTGAGGAAAGACTAAAAACGCTAAGGGAAAGCTTTTGTTTTAGTGCTTGGAAACTCGGAGGTTATTGAGAACGTTGTGGCAGGTATACTTACTATCTATGGACATTTAGCCCATGTTCTCATTGACTTTGGCTTGACCCATTCTTTTGTTTCACCACACTTTACTTCCAAATTAACATCGGCACCAAAACCTTTGGGGTATATTCTATCTGTGTCTTTTCCTTTTAGTAATTCTGCCCTTAGTACTGACGTATATAAATCTTGCACTATAGCCATGAAAGGTGAAACCTTATATGTATATTTGATTCTCCTCCATATTAGTAACTTTGATGTGATCCTAGGGATAGATTGGCTTGCTGCCAACTATATCTTCTATGGTAGACATTCCACTTCAGGTCTGGATGCGTTCGATTATTATCAGCGTCTCTCGATGCAAGTGAGCGGGCTTGTGAGCTGGTAGGCTACTGCACGGGGACATGTAGCCTTAAGGGGGATAGATTGTAAGGTCCCGGTGTCCCACATCGGAAATAGAATGGGAGTTCTTGGGCTATAAAAGTAAAAATCTCGACCCTTATATAACATCGATGCATTTTCTCGGGTGGTGAAATCTCTAACAGAACTCTGCAGTAAAGCGTGCTTAGGCTGGAGTAGTTCTAGGATGGGTGACCCATTGGGAAGAACAAATCCGTGCGGGCATGGCCCAAAGAGGACAATATCGATGACATGTGAAGGGTTGGGGCGTTACAATTAGTGTTTCCTTCTTTCATTATTTGTAAACACCAACATTATTGGCTCCTCTATGTTTGTGCTTGCGGACTTGGGCATATGTTTGTCTATGAATGTGAATATTGAATGTGATCTTTTCCTTACACAGGCTTTACTAGATTTGTTTTTGATCATTTGTATTGCTTCATTTGGAGTAACTAGTTTCCCAACAGATATTTTTGATGTTATGTAATATGGTGCCATTAGAGATGGACATAACGATGACTCCAATGTAAATCCCTAAACCCTAAATTCTTCAATCCTTCATCTTTTTGTGTATAAATGCACTTTTTTTTTTTATTATTATTAAAAAAAACTATTTTATTGTGTGTTTCACCAACAAAAAAAAAAAAATAAATCAAATTATAGGCATTTCTAAAAGCATGGGAAGCTACTTGTGGCGACTCCTCAACCCTAAACGTACCCGATAACAAGACATTCTTACTGAATCCTCTATCTTTTGAGGGTCCTTGCAATTCTTCAAATGTCCAAATACAAATAGAGATATGAGTTCATTAAAAAATAAAATCATAAAAAATTATTTTTTGTTAACCTAGAGTTACCCCTTTTATTATATGCTTGGGCATGCACTATATGAATTTGATCCATCAATTACCACATTGGTAAGAACTTGATTATTTATCAAACTAATTAATGTTCATTTTCTACAAATTGAATTCCACAAATCGAATTCCACAAATCAATACTTATTTACTCGTTTATTTCTTCTTAGTTATTGTGTGTGGGGGGGCAAGGGTGGAGGGATATAGGGGCTAGGGGTCACGTGCCTGACTTTCAAATATATATATATATATATTTTTGGGTTGACATGAGACTCATATATACAATGACCCACTTTGACTTGACACATGCACACATGCACCCAATTTCCAAACACACTAACACACACACCCAAACACACTGACAAACCTTCAATCCAATTATTATTATTATTATTTTGATTCATGGGAAAACAGTAGCAAGGGGGTTTTTTTTTCTCTCTCTCTTTGTTTCTTTGCAATTTACCAACTCACAATTCACCAGATTAGGATCACACAATACAAATTTGGGATCACACTACAACCTTGATATCTTCTCTTCATTGTTCACAGGTAACTTTATTTATGATTTTTTTATTTTTAAATAAAAATTATGAGTATCAATTTATAGTTATTTGTTAAGTTTTGATTTGTAAAAAAATTTAATTTGTTATTATTTATGTTAAAATAAGAGATTTTGATATGTTAAAATTATGAATCTTAATTGGTGGTGATTTATATTAAAAGCATGGTTTTTGGTTTGTTGATGTTTGTGCTAAAATTAGGGATTTGATTTGTGCTACAATTAAAAATATTAATTTCTAGTATTTGTTATTTAAATTAGGGATTTTCATTTGTTATAATATTGGTATATTAGAAATTTTATTTGTTGTGATTTGTGCTAAATTTAAAATTTTTGATTTGTATTAAAATTGGAGATTTTGATTTGTGGGAGTTTGTGATTTTGATTATGAACTTTTATTTTGATTTTTATTTTTTAAAATAGTCATGGAGAAATATTTCAAAAGAAAATCGAAGTCGGAATCATCTCTTCCTCAAGAAGAAGATTATAATTATTCTTCCGCAAAACAAAGTTGCATAGAAATCAACTTAGTAGACCTTCCTACAGATCCAGGACTACGGCCTCGAATTATTGACTATAATGCTAATGATCAAGACCAAAGTCGTAGGGCATATCTACAAAAAGGTCATTGCCAACCTTGTGATCATAATTTTCCACAAAAATCATTTGGACTAAAACTTCGGCGATTTAATCAGGCTTGATTTAGTCAATTTCCTAATTAGTTGAAGTATAGCATAGCAAAAGATGTAGCATTTTGTTTATGTTGTTATCTTTTCAAACCCGTTATTGCAGAGCAAGCTGGTGGTGATTCTTTTGTTGGTGAAGGTTTCTCAAATTGGAAGAAAAAAGAAAAAAAAATTCAAACTCATATTGGAGGTCCCAATAGTGCTCATAATCAAGCTTTGAGTAAATGTCAAGACTTGATAAACCAAAATCATCATATTCAAACAACTTTTTTTCAAACAATCTGATGAAGCTCGAATTGAGTATCGAACCTATTTGAATGCATCGGTTGATTGTGTCAAATTTCTTCTAAGACAAGGACTTGCATTTCGTGGGCATGATGAATCTGAAAATTCAAGTAACCAAGGAAATTTTTTTGAAATTTTCAATTTTCTTGTTGATCATAATGAAGATGTCAAAGTGGTTTTCATTGAGCAATGCTCCACAAAATCTCAAGTTGACATCTCCTGATATTCAAAAAGATATTATAAATCTGGCTGCATTTGAAACTATCAATGTGATTATTAAAGATCTTGGTGATGCACTTTTTTTTTTTTTTTTTTTTGATTGATGAAGCCTGTGACATATCAATCAAGGAGCAAATGGCGGTTATACGATATGTTGACAAAAAAGGCCAAGTGATTGAGCGCTTTTTGGGTATTGAGTATGTTGCTAATATGAATGCTCTCTCACTCAAACAAGTTGTGGAAAATTTATTCTCTAGACTTGGATTGAGTATTTCCAGATTGCAGAGTCAAGGATATAATGGGGCTAGTAATGTGCAAGGTGAGTTCAATGGTCTTAAAACACTTATACTGAAAGATAATTCTTTTGCATATTATGTTCCTTGTTTTGCTCAGCAATTGCAATTAGCACTTGTAGTCGTAATAAAGAATCATGATCAAATTGTTTTACTTTTCATTTTGGTTTCTAATGTAGCGAATGTTGTTGGAGCATCATGTAAACGCTGAGATATTGTTAGGGAGAAGCAAGCTACAAAAGCTGCTGAGGCACTTAATACTGGAAAGCTATCTAGTGGGCAAGGCTTAAATCGGGAAATTAATTTTAAACGTGCTGGTAATACACGTTGGGGTTCACACTATGGTACTCTAGTCAGCTTGGCTAGTATGTTTTAAACAATGATTGATGTGCTTGAAATGATTTCGAAGGATGGTTCAAATTCAGAACAACGAGCAGAAGGAAATGTATTGTTGGACTCAATTCAATTATTTGAGTTTGTATTCAACCTTCATTTGATGAAAACGATATTGGCTATTACAAGTGAGTTATCATAAGCACTACAAAGGAAAGATCAAGATATTGTTAATGCCACGAATTTAGTTCAAATTTCTAAAGTGTGGCTCCAAAAGATGAGAGAGTGGGTGGAAATCTTTACTTGATGATATTTTGTCATTTTGTGAAAAGCATGAAATTGATGTTCTCCAAATGAATGATATGTTTGTAGCTCAAGGAGAAAAAGGCATAATGCTCAAGAAATTAGAAACTTACATCACTGTCATGCTGAGTTATTCTACATTGTTTTGTATATACAAATTCAAGAACTAAATGCTTGTTTCACTAAGTCGAACACTAAGTTGTTACTTTGTGTGGCATGTTTGAATCCATCTAACTCTTTTTCTAGTTTTGACAAAAAAAAGTTAATTCATCTTGTCGAATTTTATCCCAAAGAATTTTCTTCAGTGGAGCTCATGGTACTTAATGATCAACTTGATACATATATTATCAACATGTTGTCCAATAGTGAGTTATCAAGGTTGAATGCCGATCTTGCTAAGAAAATGGTAGAGACTGGAAGAGATAAAATATATCCATTGGTGTATTTGCTCTCGACTTTAGCATTAATCTTGCCTGTTGCAACTGCTACTGTTGAGAATGTATTTTTAGCTATGAATATTGTGAAGAATCGGTTGCGGAACGAAATGGGTGATGAATGGATGAATGATAGCTTGGTTGTCTACATTGAGAGAGAGATTTTTAATGGCATTGACAATGATACTATCATGGAAAGATTTCAAACGATGAAAACTAAATCGAGGTCAAGCTGTAAAAGTTTAAAATTAAAACTTTTTGTAATGAATATTAATTTTAATGTTTAATATTAGCTCGAAAAATTATTATTATGTTATTGTTATTGATTGGGAAGAAAATTTTGAAATTATAATTTAATAAGTGCCTCCCTACATTAAATTTCTGACTCTGCCACTATGTGTGGAGGGGGGCGGGCAGATCTTTGGGACTCTCGTGGCACCGGACAATAAAAATGGATGGACAAAATGCCCTGGAAATACTTGGATTTATTTCATAGGTGTGAATGGTCTCGACATCCATGGAAACGGACAAATAAATGGTCAGGGTTTGACCTAGTGGTAGAAATCAAGCTACATAGATAACAACTTGGAAGAGCAATACCCTAAAAATGTATTTCTATTAATATTTTTACTATACTAACCAAATAATTATGTATCCTCTTAGAATAGTTTTTAAAATAATTTTCAAAATATTTTTTAGATACCTTCTGTTTTACTAACATGGATATTGATAAATTCATAGGATACTATTTTATTTTGAAGTTATTTCAAAATAATTATGTGTTTAATGAGAGATTAATTGTTTTGATTTTTAGGCACTTGTGAATTGTGATCGACCAACGGTAAGATTGTTGTTTACAATGTTTAATATTACTTCTCTATGTTTTCTGTTTGTTAATTTGATTGTAAATAATTATCTATTTTCTCTCTCTCTCTCTCTCTCTCTCTCTCTCTCTCACTCTCATGCATGCTTTACTATTTGACAGATGCAATAGACCTAGACTGAGTGGGTTGAAACATATAAACTGCCCAAGAAACCATATAAGCATGCAGTGTTGTAACTATCTTTGATCTCCATATAATAGCATTTGAAAATAGTCCTAATACTGATGGAATAGATATTTGTTACTGAACTCAAGTTATTATCAATAACTCTATTATTGCAACTGGTAAATTTTAAGTTAATACATTTTACACTTATTCTACTTATTGTTGTTTAATCATTTTAATAACTTAAAAAACATAAAAGAAAAATGTTTGGTGGGCCGAATTTGTATGGCTCGAATGGCTTGAAACGACGTCGTTTTATTTTCAAAAGCGATGTCGTTTTGAGTTTTTCGAGTTATCCGAGTTATATATTTGTGGGCTCCCTATATTTATTGAACATAAAATAAAAATAAAAACAGGGGACGACTGTGTGGCTGGCAATAGTGGTTGCTCTAATATCAATATTACATGAGTTCAATGCGGACCAGGCCATGGTTTACAACACCGTGGGTATTTGGAATTTGTTTATTTGGTGAATTTTTTTGAGCTTATTTTTGTTTTAGTGAATTTAAAAAGAAAAAAAAAATTCAAAAAGTTTTAGACTTCTAAATTCAGTTCGATGGGGAAATTTTATTTTATTTTATTTTTAAGATTTGAGGCAAAATAGAAAATTAAAATAAGTAAAAAATAATGAATTTTTTGAGCTTATTTTGGCCTTTTCAAAATTTTTTTAAAGATTTTTTTAAAAAAAATTACTTTTTAGATTCATCTACATAAGATGGACCGGGAAAGTAAAATTTTTTTGATATAATTAAAATTTTTTTATTTAAGACAAAAAAATTCAGGAAAGAAGTGACTTTTTTACTTTAAAATATTATTTGCTCGTTTATAGCCTTATAGGATTGTGTGGTGTTTTGGAAAGATGGTTATAATCTGATTTTTGGTGAAAAGCTGATTATAAGCAGATTATAATCAGCTTTTCTGTGAGAGAAGAGGTTGGTAATAATCTGAAAATCAGATTATTACCATGTTGCCAAAAGAGGCCTTTCATAAATGAAATTTGAGTTCCCAAACACAAGCCCGGTCCGACCCAAGCTGTGAAGTTAGTGCCCAAGCCCATTCTTGGACTAAGCCCAACTGTATTTTTGGACCAGACCTGACTAGAATTGAAATCCTTAATGGGCTTAACTTAGATGGGCTATATATTTTGGGCCATATGCTAGCTCCAATAAGTACAACTTTTTTTTGTTAGGATCACAAATGGGAGTGGGTCTGCACAAGCTGTCTCGTAAGTCCGCTTAGTCAAGCCGAAAGACTAACACCTAGGCCCAGTCTCATTCATGCTAGTTCAACGCACTTGGAAATAAGGGATTGGGCAGAGCACTATGGGCTTTTTTTTTTTTTTTTTTTTTTTTTTTTTTTTTTTGTTGTTGTTGTTGTTGTTGTTGAGATAACCACTGTGGGCTTTTGGGCCCAATAATTGAAAATATAAGGGTAACTGACCCAAAGGTCCAAGTTCAACATATCATGTCCCATTTAGCTCCAAAACAAATTTAATACTCCATTAAATCCTCAAATTATCAATCAGACGAAAATACCCACACTATATCATCCAATTTACACGCGCGCAACCTTCACCAACGATCATCTCAGTCTGATCAGTACGTTGTCACATCTCCGCCGCTCGACTCTACATTCTCACTCCTCCATCTTTTCACCGTTCGACTCCACTCTCACGAAACCCTACCCTAACCACAAAACGAACCCGCTCATCTTCTCCAATCGTCGACTCTTACCAACACAACACCAAGCCGTTCATCTTCTCCAAGGCGACTCTCAACAACACGAAGAACCATCACCACTCTGAAGAAATTTCATAGTTCCTGACTTTCGATTCATAGAAATGGGAAAAAAAAGTAACATCTCTCTTCACCTATTATTTTTCATTCAAATTTGTACATTATTCTTTCATATTTCGTACCGTTTCAATAACACTTTCATAAACAAACCCTTGTAAAACACAGTTTACATACTTCAAAATGTATAAACCCTCTTTTATATATAATCCCATGTTTTAAAACATTCTAGTCCCTTGTTTTTAAACATTCTAATCCATTGTTTTTACACATAAATCCCTATTTTTATACATTCAACTCCTTGCTCTTATTCTTGTTGTTCTTGCTTGTTGTTGTTGTTAAATATTGGCTTTTCATCTTCGTATTGTTGCTACATTTCGTTGAATACTTCATCTTCTCGTTGTTATTGTTGTTGTTTACAAAATACAATGGGCTGCTCTCATTGTTGATACTGTTTATAAAAACTGAAACATTAGACAGTTTCATTTCATCACTCTACAATAACATATCTAAATTTATTCAAACTGTAAATGAAATTGCAAAATTACACAGTTTAATCACTACTCAAACCAAATAGGTAACTTATTATAAAGTGCAAATCAAACTGTCAAATTATACAGTTTTGTAACTGTTAACAACAAATAGATATACCTTCATATTAAACTGCATATAAAACTGCGAAATTATACAGTTTTGTCACTATATTCCTCATGGCTGCTGTTGCTTTCATTTTTTCAGAAATAGCTGTTGGAAGATATTGGAAGAAAAAAACCCGTATGTCCAAAAATCCAATCAGGGATTTAAGTATCTCCCCTTTTGAAAGTCCTTCTTCTGTGTCCACTGAAATGCCACCAAAATCTCCATCTCCACAAAAAACCTAACCACCATAACCAAAACCAAAAAAACCCACAAAACAATCACACCACCTACAAGAAAAAGCCCAAGAACTACACCACAGACCCCACCTACACAACAAACACCAACCATACCTCCAACCACAAAAAAAAAAAAAAAAAAAAAAAAAAAAAAAAAGAAAGCCAATAAAAAAACAACAAGCTTCTCTAACCAAAAAAAGAAAGCTCCAAGAAAGCCAATCAACTCCCCAAACAAAAACCAAGCCATCAAAAGGGAAAAAATGAGTAGTCCCTGCAAAAAGAGTCTAACAGTTTAATTACCGTTCCAACATTGGAACAGTAATCAAACTGTTGAAAGGGGCTAAATTCACAAAAGCCCAACAGACAGAGCTGGAAAAAATCCCTTTTTGGCCCATTATAAATGCTCTCTCCTCAACACAACTGAAGGCCTCTTGGTGCAGATGCTACAATTCCATTGTAGTAGAAATGACAACACTCTACAACAAAAGAAAAATAATATTTATACTTGGCAAAAAGGAAATGAAACTCAGAAACAGTAATGTCAAGCTCATTTTTGGTATCAACTGTGGAGAAGACAGCATCACCACCAAATCCTATGCAAGACCAAAGGATTTTGAGCTTGCATTTTACAAACGAAGATGCAAATCAGTAAAGAGATTGGATGGCAAGTCATTAACCAAAATGTTTCAACAAACAAAAAAAGGAAAATCAATCAATGATTGTCAAAATCTTGCAAGGGTCATCACCCTTTACTTGTGCTTGAAACTTCTCATACCTACAATAGGCCATACACTCAATTGGAGTTTCCTCAACTATGTTGACAATCTTAACAATATCAAGAAGTATAATTGGGTTGAGGCAATAAAAGACACTCATGAATTCAATGGCAAATGCAAACAATAACCCAAGGCATGTCACTGGATGCGTCATGTTACTCTTGGTAAACACACTACTCAACTACTTCACACAAAAATATCAAACATCCACCTATTTCATACTAACATATTTCAATTTTTTTTATAGTACTAGTAGTGTGAGCACAGTAAACTCCTCCGACCATCCAACAAAGAAGGCTTCCCAAGGTTTATGAAGTGGAACCTTGGCAAAATGTACTCCAAGTGGAAACACATCAGCCTTGCTGACTTTGAAAAGGTGTTCAAACTCTTCTATACTCTCATAGCACAAACCTATTCAACACTCCTTTCACAGTCATATTATGAAACTGTAAAAGTTTGCAGTTTCAAAGCACGCACCTATTTAACATCACTCATGTTATGAAATTGCAAAAGTTTACAGTTTAAACGCACAAATCTATTTAACATCACCCATGTTATGAAACTGTAAAAGTTTTCAGTTTCAAACAACATATTTCAACACTTAACTCACATTACTCACAGTACAACTCATGTTACGAAATTGACCAATTTTACAGTATTACTGATATATACCACATTGTTCCAATGCAGGTTGACCAAAGTGCTTTAAACCCAACTGAACAAGAAATACAGTTATTGCATATCAATCAAAGCACATCAACAGACTCTTTAGCAAAGAAACATGACCACAAAAAGGACAAGAAGCGAAAAAAAAAAAACAAAAGCAACAAAAAAAAGAAGACTTCTAGACAGTGATAAAGATGCCTTTCTCGAAGAAGAACATCAATCAGAATCAGAATCAGAATCAGAATTAGAACAAAAAGAAAAACAAAAAAAACAAAAAAAAGAAAAGAAAGAAAGAACCACAAGAAGAACCAGAAAGTGATGAACAAGAAGAAGAGAGTGATGATGAAAAAAAAAACAAGTGACTGATGAAAAAGAAGAAACTGATGAAGAAGAAACTGATAAAGAAAAAGATGATGAAGAAAAAGAAGAAGAAAAAGAAAAATAAGAAGAAGAAGCTGATGAACAACAAGACAATGGTAAAGAAGAAGAACAAGAAGAAGAAGAAGGTGATCAACAAGAAGACATTGGTGAAGAAGAAGGCCAACAACAAGAACAAGAAGAACAACAAACAAACCAACAACAAGAAGTCAATGAACAAGATTTGACAGGCCAACAACAACAACATGAAAAAAAGAACAAGCAAAACAATAAGAAGAACAAAGGACAAAACAACAAGAAGAACTCCAAGAGAAATTTGACACATTTCATGCACAAGGTAAACTCTTGTCTAATACTGAACCAAACTGCAAAATTTAATTAAACTAACCAAAACACAATCCAACATTTTTATAGGTCATGACCAAGCACAAACATTAACCAAAGAAGATGACAAAGACAAGCTCATATCAGCCATGAGAGCACAAATGCAAGAAATGGAACAAAAATTCATGGCTGAATTGCGTAGAAAAGAAGAACAATTGAAGGAAATGTCGGCCAAAAAAACTAGCAGTCCCCAACAAAGATCAATGGTCAAGAGAATCAAAGAAAAGTCAAGAAAACAAGCACATGACCCGGATTTTGAATACCAACCAATGACAAAAGCCAAAGAAGATACAAGTGACAAGACAGAAATTGCTGCTGATGTATCCAAACCAACACAGGCTACCAATGAAGAAAAAGAGAAGAAGAATGAAAAAAAAAAAGAAGAAATTGAAACAGAGAGAGAACCTACTACTGAACCCAAGCAAAAAGAGGGTGCTCATGAAGCAAAATAACAGCAGAAAGAAAAGATGCAAGAAGATATTGGCCAAGAGAAAGAAGGTGCTGCTGAAACCAAACCAAAAGAGGATGCCAATTAAGAGAAGACACAAGTTCAAGTATTGGAAAGTGATGATGATTTCAAGGAAGAATCAATCCAAAACAAGCCACTCGCCATTTCATGCCGCAAAACAAACACGGTTTGGCATAGCTTATCCAAACAAGACCAAGACCAAATTCAACTCATCAACAACACACAATCAAGTGCTTGTGTTTGGTCTGGCAGCCAAGATGAAAATTGTATATACTTTTTAGATATATGCAGATTGACTAATAGGGAAGCCTTATATAGGAATGTAAGTCTCAAACTGCACAATTTTACAGTTTTTTTTCATATTCAAAACATATTCCACAAACCTAACACATTCTCATATATAATATGTTTCAAGTCATTGATGCCTTCTCAGAAATGAAATTGGCACTCCAACCATCCATTGAAGAATTTGAGAAACATGATCTAGCCTTTGCAAAAAATCCATACGTGGAAAGATGTTACGTTTTCTCAACACTCATCAATGTAAGCAAAACTTAACATACCTTTCAATATTATTCAAACTGCAAAATTTTCTACTTTCTTAACATGTCTTACTACATAGTTTCATAACATATTGCAAACATATATATAAATTACAGACTCCACTATAAAACCAAGATCAAGCACTCAAAGAAAAAATGATGGACAACCATTTTCTAAAAGCAATGAAAAACAGATATATCCATTTCCCAATCAACCACGACAACCATTGGACAATTGTGGTCTTTGACAATACTGAAGGGATATGGAGGCACTATGACTCTTTAAGGCCAGCAAAAGATTGCCACAACAAACACTTTGAAATTGCAAAGGAAATTGTAAGTTAAATAAAATTTCCTACTTAGTTCCATTCCTTTCAAAACATCTCAACACATTAGTATAACTAACAAAAACACCCACTAACTATTTTGTAGCAACAACATCAACTGAGATGAAATAAAGCATTATTCAGCAATCAAGGAAACATGTTATCATCTCAAGAGTGTGAGACAATAATTGCATCAATTGAGGAATGCCCACAACAAACCTATAGACGCGGCCCTTGGGCCTTTGCTAACTACAATTCGGACTCAAATGTCACGGTTCTTAATCTGATCTCACAATGTGCGATGTGAGATTGATAAATTACCAAAGAGTCCAAATCCGGCAAATCGTTTTGAAAAACTGATTTTTGTAAAGAAGTGCCAAACATGGACTGCTTTGCCAGATACAGAGTCGCCACCTAAATATTTTATTTTGGGAGAATTTAGGAAACCCTGACTTGTGTCTAAGGCCACGTGTCTGTCATCACCAAAGTTGCCTCGGCTCGAGAACTTGGGTACGATTGGGGAAGGTCATTTAATGAGCACCCCCGCTCGCCCGATCAAAGATCGGCCTACACTAAGCATAATATCAAGATTTTGAAAACACATGCATTCTTATTCCGGTTAATTAGCTGGAATTACTATGTGATGCGCACAACAAAACAAGTATAGACTAGATCGCCTAATTTGGAACAAAGCGTTGCATATCCATTTGTTTGGAAAATAGTTTGAAGTTTGATACCCGTAAGTAGGCTAAAATGCGGATTTCGATGAATTGTCCCAATTCAAGTAATCCAACCTTCACCCACAGGCATTCAGACAGTTAATCACGTAAGCAAATAGCCTCATGGCAGGCAAGCTTTTATCGCAACATTAACACACATACAGTATGCTAAAGCGTAAACACTCACAATGTACTCCGAGCCAAAACAAAGAACTAGTTAGAAATCATGCATGATCCTAGTTCATGTTAGAATGGCTAATGCAACACATGCGAAAATGCAATTAAGACAGGCTCGACTATCCTAAGAATGACATATGAGATGCAACTTGGTACATGTATTCAAATTGGAATTGAAATATAATGCAGTTAACATGATGCGCCGAGCCCAGTGCATGCAATACAGATGAATGGATGCAAACATGCAAGCATAAGGCATGCTAAATGAAACATGCCCTAAAACTAACCATCATAAGCGGTTAAGTAAAAAGGAGAAAGAAATGGGGATTGGAAGACATGCATCACACACACGCACGCTTATTACAACAATTGGCTTTCTCGAGGGAGAGACCAAATAAAGAGCTAACTAGCTAATCTAAGCTAATTAAACTAATTATTCACAACAAATTAATTAACTAATCCTAGTCAACTGATTATTACAAAACGAATTGAAATAGCTAAACGTATTAACTATTAAAAGTAGAAACCAAAGCAAAACCTAGCTATCTGAGCATGGCAACTAAGGAAAGCAATAAAAGCAGGAAGTTCTCAGAGGGAGAAGACTGGATGCATGCTCGGTCGCCTCGTTTGGAAATCCAATGCGATGCCCCGATTTGCCTCTGTTTTCATTTGTTCTCAGAAACTTGCACCAAGCTCCAGAAAGCTGAAAATCCATCCTGGGAATCCAGTGGGAGGGTGGCCGACCGGTATTGGTCTCTCCAAACCCCTGCCGACCACTTTTTGTTGTTAAAAACCAAGAAAAGTGGTCGACTACATTTATTCTGGCCGACCGGTTATTCTTGCTAAAGCGCAATTTCTCGCAGAGAGCAAGAAAGGGCATGGTAATGTATTTGCAAGATATGTGTGCACAACCACTCTCCCTATCATGTCATGAACTCAAGGGAGTGCGGTTCTCGACCCTCGGGCCACCAATCGCGCATTTTCATGCATGATGGCCGAGAGGCAAAGTTGCACAATTCAATATGAAAATGAATGCACAAGTAAACACATAAAGCCTAAAACTTTATCATGGATGATCAAGAGCGTCGGCGACCGGGAATTAAGGCACGTTTCGTCACTTTAAGTATGAAACGTCCCTCGTTTTCCATGTTTGGACTAACACCTATTCCAAACACAATGCAAGCAAGCATGGCATACACAATGCGAATGAATTACATGGCATACTCAATGCAATGTGACATGATTAACTTAACAAAGCTAATGGCATGTGAACAATGCTAATGCATGCATGCGCAATGCAATGCTATAAGGGCAACTTAGCAAGGTTAGGAACATGCATACTCAATGCTAAGAAACAACTTGGCATACACAATGCTAATAACCACATGGCATGCACAATGCAATGTAAGATGGCATACTTAATGCAATGAACAATAAGCATGCGAATAACATGTAAACAAACATGCTAAATAGACTTAAACCAAAAGGGGGTAGACCTCAGTCATGCCCAAATTAGTGGCCAAAGTACCAAAACGAAGGCACCGAAAACAAATGCAAACATGCACAATGCATTGGCCATACAAGAGGCCCAAGAGCACAACCCTCAAGAAGGCTCAAAGAGTGACAAATGTGCAAGTGTGACAATACTATGTGCACTGAAATGAAGCAAGAAATGATGCCAAATCATTCAAACTAAACAAGTAAGGCATGCAAGAATCCTAAGGCATGAAAGCTAGCAAAGAGCAACACAAAGGAGGCATGCAATACGTGGCACAAATACATGAATTAAGCATGGCTAGAGCTCAAGTAGGTCCAATCATGGACCAAAACATGCTGAGATAAGGGCCCAAAGGCCTAAGCATGCAAGCTAAGGCATAAACTAGGCCAAAATGCGCAACACTTAAAGGCATTCAAAGTATGAATGAAGTGGGAATATAAGCATGCTATAAGCTCTGAAATGCCATGCTAGATGATGCTAAATCATGTACACAACACGAGTGAAGCATGCAATGGTGCTCAAAGCTTGAAGAAAGCAAGAGCACTTGTACTACAAGTATACAAAACATGAAGCATGTGATTAAGGCAACCCAAAACAGTCCTAGAACATGTCAAAATGAGTCTAAAACATGCATGGAAGGAAGCCAAAATGTGCTAGCATGAAGGGCATAAGGCATGATTCACACAAGGCAAATAAGGTGGATTACACTACACCTATTAAGACCAAGCATGGAATGACTTAAGTGATAAAAATGAGAGTTATATCATGGCATAATAACCCCAAAAACACATTGAAATGGTGGCTCGCAAGCTAAGGCATGAAGACATACACAATGGTTCACGTTAAGACATAAAGGGGGAAATCCTCCAACGCATTGAATGAGTGAGAAATGTGAATGCATGGTCATGAAACATGGACTGAAATCACATTATGAATGATGCCAAATCGTTGAAATAGGCCAAGTATAGCATGCTAGATGATTCAATACACAAAGATAACAAGTTAGATTGAACTATAGCTATACAAAGCAAGTCATGGATGACCAATACAACACAAATTAGACCTTAAACATGCTAAAACATGAACAAAGTCTTTATGAAGTTGAGCCAAAAGCATGCTAAAAAGGCATGTCACAACATGAGACACACTAGGCTATTATGGAGAATGCCAAGGCTAACCAAACCAAACCTAAACAGAGGTATGACATGGTAAAATAACACCAAAGACATGCTAAAATGACATGCTACTTCAAGACACATACAAAGCTAGTTTAAGGGATTTACACTACAAGTGTATTAGGCATGCAAGAGGCAACCAAACCAACCCAAAATAGATCTAAGGCATGTTAAAACAACACCAAAAACCCACTGAGATGGCTCCAAAACAAGCTATAAAGACATGCTCAAACATGAGGCATACAAGACTAGACTGTGTGATTTACACTACAAGTATGTGAACCATGCATGGAGTGACCAAAGCAAGTAAAAATAGTAGCATGCCTCAGCAAAATAGCCACAAATACAAGCTAAGATATGGTCAACAAACACTTAACAAAAGTGCTCAAACATGAGGCATATTAAGGCATAGAAAGAAAATGCAAGGAGAAGGGATGGCCCTCTCCTTCTGAGGACCTTAAAACACCATCCCCACCTTGAAATCTCTCTGGATTTTAGTGGTGAGAAAACAAAACAAGATGGTCCCGAAGCTCACAAAAAAAGCTCAAAAATAAGGCCAAACAAGGCCTAAGAGGGGGTAAAGGACCCCAAATGAAAAAGTGATCTTAAACAAACTTCAAAAGCATACAAAGACAGAACTTTTATCAGTTATAAGCTAAGCTTAAAACAACATGCAAGATAGGCTAAAAGCTTAAGCAAGAAAGGAGGATTTAAAGGTTAAAAGGCTCACCCTTGAAGACCTCTTTACAACTGCAACTCTAGCAACCTTCTTGAGCTTAAATCAGTCCAAGAACACCAAAAACAACTCCTTAGCACCTCAACTACCGAAGGATGGTGTTTGAGTGTGTGTTTGTGTGTTAAACTAAGACAAAATAACACTTTTGATGCACAAAAATGAAGGAACAAAGCAATATAGATACAAGGTTATATCTATCTCTCTCAGTTGGTTTTTCTGAACCTGGAGGAGGGAGGAGGAGCTTCCCTCTTAAAGAAGAGGAAAGCGAAAGCTTCTTGGAGAAGCTAAGGTCCAAACAAATCCCTCCATGGAGGATGGTCCTAATGCCCTCCAGCTGTGCCAGCTGGAGGAAAATATCTCCAAAAAAGTGTCAAAAAGTAGCCGACCACCTAAAGTGGTCGGCCGACCACGAAATCAAAGATGATTCAAATCATGGAATAACATTGGAAAACACTTAAACCAAATTCAGAACATAAATATTTAAATACATAAATTAAATACATACAGAAAATAACTTACAATTACAATTGTCGCAACTGCAAGGATCTTAATTGGGTTACAAACGGGAAGAGGTAATTTTCACTCAGAGCTCTCTGGTTTGTTTTTTGGAAAACTGAAGAATAAAACTTGAAAACTACTGAATGAATTCATTACAGTATATAGAAAAGGAAAAGCAAAATAGCATGTGACTTTGGTGACTGATGAAGGTAGCTGGCAACGCATGAAGTAAAGCAGATGCTGTCGGTTGCTTTCGGTGGAGTGATTGCACGAATGAGCAGCTTTAGTAATAGTTGATTGAGGTGAATAGTGACAGTGAACAGTAAAAGTGAACAGTAACTTTTACTATTCATCACTTTCGGTAGAACATGTGAATATAGGAATCATTATAGATACAAATTAGCAGCTTTTCTCAAAAGAGTATTGATTGAAGCTAATTTGTATTTATAGGGAATCCTATGTTGATGGATCAGGCATATGGGTCCTGAGCATCTTTGAACTCAGATCTTCCATATGAGATGGGTTGAGTAGTTGAACCTTCAGAAGATTGTGACTGGCTTGAACTGTCTTCTGAATTTTCTAAACTGGTTGACTGGGCTTCATCTTGATCCATGATTTGGCAGACTAACTGGAGCACTTCATCTTTAGATAATTTGGACTTGCCTTTTGATTTGATTTTGGGCTAAGCAGGAGGTGAACTGGGCCTTGACAGAGCCTTGGATTTGGATTTTGATTTGGGCTTTGATTGAGTCTTGGGCTGGGCCGGTGCTGCAGGAGCTTTGGACTTAGCCTTGGACTTTGATTTATCAGTAGTGGATTGAACCTGAACCTTTGATCTGGATGACTTGGGCTTGGAGCCACTAGATGAGGGGCTTCCAAGGTTGATTGGAGGAAGGCTGGGCTGACTTCCTTGGTTGATTGCAGCAGTTGGGTTCTGCTGGGTTCTGATCATAGATGGAGTTGGAGCGCATTGATCAATGGGGAATTCTTCTTGAAAAATTTCAAAAATTCTGGGCACATTAAACTTAGGCCACCATTTGATTAAATGTTGACGGGTGATTATATTACCATCAATTCCATAATGCCATTTAAATATCCATCGGAGTTTATATTTGGATATAAAAATTAACAAAGATGGAAATTGCTTCTAATGAGTGGTGAATGGATAAACAGAAGAGAAATAGTTGATTAATTCAATGAGATCACCAGGAAGAATATCTGAAATGGCGTCATAATGAGTCCACCATCTCAGAAACCAAGTAAGTAACTCAGATTTGAATTTCTAATCAAAGGAGATGAACCAGGAGTGATTGAAGGACTCATTTTGGTACAAGAAAATCTTAAACCAAGCATCAATGTAATCATGGTAATTATATTGAATAGAGTGACCAGGTAAATCTCGAAGCTGATAAGAAGGACCCCATTCAGCTAAGGAAACAATGTTGTGAATGTAAATAGAATGATACAGAACCTTGCTAGCGTAGGTCCGATCATAAATGGGCTTAATTAAGACTGATTGGTGATGGATCAAAATATCTTTGTAATATGTGAGTGTTTTCTCTGGATGTGAGAGGATGAAATGGCATCCAGAGCCAAAATAAGATTTAGCAATTTCATGGATGACTTGGCCTTTGGGGTGACTGGGTTCTTTGAAGAACAAATTAGTGGTGTGTGATTTGGTATAATCAGATCGAGATGACTGTTGGGTTAGCGAGGTATGGAGTGGCGAGATAGTGACTAGAAACAAAAGGATTTGAGGCTAAAGCAGATGAGTAATTAGGTCAATAAATGTTACCAAGAACTTGGTAACGGTTGACCATTTCAAGAGGATGAGATGGGGTGATTGACTCCAAAGGAGGAGGAACAAGGAGTTGATTAGGTTTACTTGAAGATGGGACCAAAGCCTTGGAAGGGGCCCTAGGCGAGACATCTGTTAAGGAAGTAACAATGATTAGCAACCAGAAACAAGATCTAAATAATTTTGGTAGTAATTCAAATGACTAATGTATTTAGTAAGTAAATTGTGACGAGCTTGAATTTTATGGTAATTGATATATTGGGCTCGTTTAGTAGTGTCACAACCCGAACCCGCCCCTAAAAGTTCGGGCATGACCCATGCAGAAACGGATGATAAACCTGATATATATATATATATATATTATAGCGGCCTGAACGGAAGCATTATACACAAAAGAACAATATCCAAGCTCCCATTGAGCTACTATAACATGCCAGGATCATGCACATCAAAACAGAAACGTAATATACAGGACTATACAATTATGTACCGGTTACGTATATACATGCAAACCTTGCCCTAGGGGGGCGTACAACAAAAATAGTAATTACAGATAACCCAAAACAGGTAACTAGAATACAAGCCAAAACATGACAAAAGTCTACAAAGGTAGAACGGGTCTTCTTATGTGCCTGATCATAAGGGTTGACAAAAGGAAACGAGCTTCAGGAGTTAAGACTGGTTCCCGGGTTGATGACCTACAGAAACAGACAATATGAGGAGTGAGCGAAACTCAGTGAATAATAGTACTGAGATAATTCAATGCGTAATTGAAATCATAACTTATAACCATATGTATGTAATTGCGGAGTTCATGAAACTAGTCCAATGCTACAGAATGGTCCTCGGCCCAGAATGTTACAGTATGGCCCTCGGCCCTGAATGTTACAGAATGGTACAGAATGTTACAGAATGTCGCAGAATGGCCCTCGGCCCAGAATGTTAATGAATGTTACAGAATCTTACAGAATGTCACAGAATGGCCTTCGGCCCAGAATGTTACAGAATGTTACAAAATGTTACTGAATAGCCCTCGGCCCAGAATGTTACAGAATGTCACAAATTCTCTCCACATTTACATTTCACTTTTATCACATGTCAGTCAAACTTAAGTACTGTAGGAACATACGGAAGGCTTACAGAAAACAGAACTTTAATAACGGTAAGCATTAACAGAGAATAAATACATATGTTTTGCACTATTACTCACAGTGTGGTGGCGGAATGCGGCTTCCTCCCGGAGTGTGTCCTGCACACACATAGAACCCACAAGTTAGTTCGAAATTTTCTTACATTCGCACTCGCGTTTCAGTCCGTAACTTCTAGTAAATAAAGGTACATTGTAACAATTTTAAATGGTCATTTCACACATCTTAGAGGATCAAACAGGTCAAAAGAAGCATCCCAACATTTTGGTCTTGGGCATAGCGTCTTGTTGTGAGCCCGCACATGCGACAACCCCTCCCTTGCGTCTTGGTTGTGATGCCCGCACGTGCGATTTTTAGATGTGCATCGCCCAAAATTGCCCAAAATGCATACGTCTTGCGATGATCCCTGCGTCTTGGCGAATCACAAAAACCATTGAAAATCTTCAAAAATGGAACTTTTTGGTGGCAACAAGAAGCTTCAAAATGGATTTTTAAATGCTCAAATTATGCTTCAAATATCATGTGATTTAAGAGTGGAAACATATGATGATGAATTATAATCTAAATTCCACAACATAATCCATGTTCCATGAGTTCACAATAGATGTATATCAAGGTGCAAATCAAGTCCATAGACTTGGAGAAGATCATCCAAATTTATAATTAAGCATGATCACACAAATATAAAAGATAGAATACAAGAACCTCTCAATCAAACTAACATCAACTTTACCCTTCAATTAATGCCATACATAACCTATGAATCCCCCATATCAAGAACACAATTCTATTTACCAACAACTTCTATCCAAGATATCACAAAATATTTACATACCTTGAGTTCAAGTCTTCTACTCTTCAACCCTCTTGGAGAATTCTCTTTTCCCTACCTCTCAAACCCCTCTTCTAACCCCAAACTTTCTTCTAGTCTAAGTGTTGTGTGAAACATAAAACACAAGACATAGATATTTATATATATAAGATGCCTAAAGTGAGAAAAAGACAAATTTCAATCGTTTAATCATCCGAAACTAAAATTTCACAGATAAGCTTAATATTACCTAAAAATTATGCTGAATTCAAATATAACATAAATTTCGAGTTATTATGTCTCTAAGGCTCTCAATTTCTATTCTGAACGTTTTAAGAGTAACAAATATCGTTCCTAACCAACAGATAGAATCTCAACATTTCACTTTAAGCATTTCAAAGCACCATTTCAAGTACCAAAATAAGAGACTAAAGATATCAGAAGCACACGCGAGGGTCGGGCTATTACACTCTCCTCCCCTTAAATAAGTTTGGTCCCTCAAACTTGCCTTACCTCAGGACTGAAATAGATACGGATATTGACGGAGCATATCCTCATCTTTTTCCCAAGTTGCTTCGGTTCCGTAGTGTTCTTGCCATTCGACCTTTACCATTGGAATATCTCGATTTCGCAGTTGCTTCACTTGTCGGTCCAAAATCCGAATTGGTTTCTCATCATACATTAACTTGTCATCTAACATAATGTGTTGAAAATCTACCACATGTGACGGGTCTGGAAGGTACCCTCGGAGCATAGAAACATGGAACACATTATGGAGTTGGCTCATATTTGGTGGAAGGGCGACTCGATAAGCTACCGGACCTACTTTCTCCAAAATCTGAAAGGGGCCAACATATCGGGGCGTTAACTTACCCCTTCTTCCAAATCTCGGATGCCCCTTCATTGGAGTAACTTTCACAAACACATAATTACCCATGTCAAATGCCAAATCCCTTCGTCGGTTATCCGCATAACTCTTCTGTCTGCTTTGAGCCGTTTTCAATCTTTCTCGAATAAGTTTGACTTTTTCAGTTGTTAACTGCACAAGTTCAGGTCCTAGCAATGATCTGTCTCCAACTTCGGCCCAACACACAGGGGAACGACACGGTCTTCCATATAATGCTTCATAAGGGGCCATCTCAATACTCGAATGATAAGTATTGTTGTATGCAAATTCTATCAAGGGTAAGTGGGTTTCCCAACTTTCCTGAAAATCCAACACATACAGACGGAGCATATCTTCTAGAGTTTGTATCGTCCTCTCGGATTGACCGTCGGTTTGAGGATGAAAAGCTGTACTGAATTTGAGTTCCGTACCCATAGCTTCCTGCAAACTTTGCCAGAATCTCGAAACAAACTTTGGATCCCTGTCTGACACAATTGAAACCGGAACACCATGAAGTCGTACAATTTTATTCACATAAAGCACTGCAAGTTTATCGGCATTATATTGAGTTTTCACTGGAAGGAAATGAGCAGACTTAGTTAGTCGGTCAACAATGACCCAGATGGAGTTCATACCCCGAGGAGTCCGTGGTAATCCCACAACAAAATCCATAGTTAAGTGTTCCCACTTCCATTCCGAAATTGGGAGGGGTTGCAACAGTCCTGTTGGTCTTTGATGTTCTGCCTTTACTTGCTGACACTGTAGACACTTAGAAACAAACTCTGCGATCTCCCTCTTCATACCTGGCCACCAAAAGTGTTGTTTCAAATCCCTGTACATTTTGGTACTTCCTGGATGTATTGAAAACTTTGAGGCATGTGCTTCTTCCATTAGTTTCGCCTAAGTTCCAGTACTTTAGGGACACAAATTCTGTTTTGAAATTTGAGTACCGAATCCACTACACCGAATCCCGGTTTTGGTTTTACCTGCAATTCATCACATACTTTTTGCAGGGTTTCATCTTCCATTTGATGCATCTTAATTTCTTCGAGTAAGGTTGGTTGAGCCATCATTGCTGCTATTATGGCCTTCTGTTCAGGTATAATCAACTCCACATTTAGCTTATCCAAATCAGCCACCAATTCCTTTTCCCTCGTAAATAGGTTCGCCAAATCCCCCATACTTTTCCGACTCAGTGCATCAGCGACTGTGTTGGCTTTACCAGGATGATAGTGGATCTCGAAATCATAATCCTTAATTAACTCTAACCAACACCATTGTCGCATATTTAACTCCTTCTGGGTAAAAAGATACTTGAGGCTTTTGTGATCGGTATAAACTTCACAAGTAGTACCATACAGATAGTGCCGCCATATCTTTAGAGCAAAAACGACGGCTGCTAGCTCAAGATCGTGGGTGGGGTAATTCTTTTCATGGGGTTTCAACTGTCGGGACGCATAAGCGATAACCCTTCCATTTTGCATAAGCACACAACGAAGCCCTTTATGTGAAGCATTGCTATAAATCACAAACCCCTCAGTACCGGATGGTAAGGCTAGAACTGGTGCTGTGGTTAACTTTATTTTCAACTCTTGAAAGGCAGCTTCTCGTTCTTCTGACCATTCAAATGGAACTCCTTTTCGAGTTAATTGTGTAAGTGGCACAGCAATTTTGGAAAAATCTTGAACAAACCGCCTGTAATAACCGGCTAACTCCATAAAACTACGCACCTCAGTCACATTGGTACGAATTGGCCAATTCACAATTGCCTCAATCTTGTGTGGATCAACAGAAACGCCGTCTTTTGTTATCACATGCCCCAGAAATGCTACCTCATGTAGCCAGAATTCACATTTCTTTAACTTTGCATACAGCTTCTTTTCTCGGAATGTTTGAAGGATCAATCGGAGATGGTTCTCGTGAGCCTCTGCACTCTTCAAGTAAATAAGGATATCATCAATAAAGACCACGACAAATTCATCCAAATACGGCTTAAAGACTCGGTTCATCAGATCCATAAAGGCTGCTGGTGCGTTAGTAACGCCAAAGGGCATAACCAGAAATTCGTAATGGCCGTATCGAGTTCGAAAAGCCGTTTTCTCTACATCATCAGCTTTGACTTTCAGTTGATGGTATCCTGACCGCAAATCAATTTTTGAGAAAACTTGTGCTCCTTGGAGTTGGTCAAACAAATCATCAATCTGTGGTAGTGGGTATTTATTCTTGATTGTTACTTTGTTGAGTTCCCTGTAATCAATACATAGTCGAAGTGTTCCGTCCTTCTTCTTTACAAACAGTACTGGTGCACCCCAGGGAGACACACTCGGACGAATAAATCCCCTATCAAGTAAATCTTGTAATTGGAGCTTTAATTCTTTCATTTTAGATGGTGACATCCTATATGGAGTCTTGGAAATCGGTTGAGTTCCCGGCGCCACTTCAATTGTAAACTCAATTTCACGGTCTATTAATTGCCCTGGCAACTCTTCCGGAAAAACATCCGGAAATTCACAAACAACTGGAATTAGATCAGTATTTCCATTCATCTCTTGTCCTTCAACAACACTGCATAAGAACCCCTGACACCCTTTCGGAATTAATTTGCAAGCCTTTGCTGCAGAAATCAAATATGGGGGTGATGTCACTTCCTGTCCCTGAAAAATAGAATCTAGTTGTCCCGGAGGATGAAAACTGACTTGCTTATTTAGACAGTCTATAGTTGCCCCATTTTCACTCAACCAATCCATTTCCAGAATAATATCAAAAGAGTTCATGTCAAGAGGTAACAGATCAACATATACACGGACATCCCCAATCAGAAGTTCACACGCAGGATATACAGAAGTACAGATCATAGTGGTTCCCATAGGTGAAGATACACACAACACGTAAGTTAAATCTTCCTCGGGTTTGTCTAAATATTTCGCAAATAATTTGGACACAAAGGAACAGGTAGAGCCAGAATCAAATAATACATAAGCGGAATGACCGTAAACCATAAATGTACCTGATACCACCGTCGCAGCATTTTGCACGTCCCCCGGAACTAATGCAAATACCCTACCTTGCCTCGTAGTATCTTTGTTGTTCGCAGGTTTGGTAACGGACTTAGCATTGGAATTAGACTTTGGTGCAGACCTTACTGAACTTGTCACAGCTTTGTTATTAGCTTGTTGCTTCCCTTGAGGACAATCTCTTATCCGGTGACCCACCTTACCACATCGAAAACATGCGCCAAACAGTCGATGCCTCCAACCACATTCTGAACATATTGGAGCTAGATCTTGAGTAGGAGTGCTTATGCTGGAGGTCCCTGAATTTTGCTTCTTAGCTGGCGGGGTAGTTGTTCCCTTTGACCACTGCGTATTTTGCCTCTTTCCTTTCCATTCAGAAATTCGGTTTTGGGTTGCAAGATTTCCTTCTGCTATAACAGCTCTCTCCAATACATCAACATAAGTGGGTAACTTCAACATATTAACCCTGCCCAATATTGCACTTTGTAGTCCCCCTTCAAATTTGCGCGCCTTCTTGTAATCGGTATCTACCATGTGAGGGGCAAACCGTGCTAGTTCTGCAAACTGAGCTTCGTATTCCGCAACGGTTTTGTTCCCTTGGCAAAGAGTCTCAAATTCGGTCACCTTCTTGTCTCGAATACTTTGGGGAAAATACTTATCATAAAATAACTCCAGAAATCTGTCCCATACAAGTCCCGGATAAATAGATCGTGTAAGCATCCACCATCTTCGTGCCTCGTCCTTTAGAGTAAAAACAGCTAGTTGAACTTTTTGGGCTTCAGTGCAAGGAAAAACTTCAAATAATTTTTCTATACCTCACACCCATGCCTCGGCTTTCATTGGCTCTATCCCCCATTTGAATATCGGCAGTTTCATCTTTTTAAATTCCTTTATGAGGGTAATGGTTCGATCCTCAGCGTGGACATCTGGTACCACGGGTGGAGGTACGGGTGGAGGTGGCGGTTGTTCTTGGGGCTGTTGTTGTTGTGGTTGTTGCTGTTGGCGTAGGGTTTCCGCCATTTCCATGATCATTCTTTCCATTCGATCCAACCTCGCAGAAGTAGTATCTTCCTGTTCCTCTGTCCTTGTTCTCGCCATTTCCTACAAAACAATTCATGATATACAACAGGCATAATTGAACTTCGTTAGCACCAACAGAGTACGCTTAACGTTGCTATCGGTCTTTCATATACCCTTAATATGTCATGCAAGATGCCTAAATCTTTTCTAGACACCCTAAAGCTCAATGGATCCACGTGTGTGAGATAGCAACTCGTGCTCTGATACCACTTGTCACAACCCGAACCCGCCCCTAAAAGTTCTGGCATGACCCATGCAGAAACGGATGATAAACCTGATATATATATATATTATAGGGGCCTGAACGGAAGCATTATACACAAAAGAACAATATCCAAGCTTCCATTGAGCTACTATAACATGCCAGGATCATGCACATCAAAACAGAAACATAATATACAGGACTATACAATTATGTACCGGTTACGTATATACATGCAAACCTTGCCCTAGGGGGGCGTACAACAAAAATAGTAATTACAGATAACCCAAAACAGGTAACTAGAATACAAGCCAAAACGTGACAAAAGTCTACAAAGGTAGAACGGGTCTTCTTATGTGCCTGATCATAAGGGTTGACAAAAGGAAACAAGCTTCAGGAGTTAAGACTGGTTCCCGGGTTGATGACCTACAGAAACAGACAATATGAGGAGTGAGCGAAGCTCAGTGAATAACAGTACTGAGATAATTCAATGCATAATTGAAATCATAACTTATAACCATATGTATGTAATTGCGGAGTTCATGAAACTAGTCCAATGCTACAGAATGGTCCTCGGCCCAGAATGTATCGTATGGCCTCCACAGATATTCTGAGATAGTACGAGAATGTATCGTCGCAGAATGGCCGTCGGCCCAGAATGTTACGGAATGTTATAGAATGTTACAGAATGTCACAGAATGGCCTTCGGCACAGAATGTTACAGAATGTTACAAAATGTTACTGAATAGCCCTCAGCCCAGAATGTTACAGAATGTTACAGAATGTCACAAATTCTTTCCACATTTACATTTCACTCTTATCACATGTCAGTCAAACTTAAGTACTGTAGGAACATACGGAAGGCTTACAGAAAACAGAACTTTAATAACGGTAAGCATTAACAGAGAATAAATACATATGTTTTGCACTATTACTCACAGTGTGGTGGCGGAATGCGGCTTCCTCCGAGAGTGTGTCTTGCACACACATAGAACCCACAAATTAGTTCCAAATTTTCTTACATTCGCATTCACGTTTCAGTCCGTAACTTCTAGTAAATAAAGGTACATTGTAACAATTTTAAATGGTCATTTCACACATCTTAGAGGATCAAACAGGTCAAAAGAAGCATCCCAACATTTTGGTCGCGCGCATGGTGGAGTTGTGAGCCCGCAGTGCGACCCCCTCCACGTCGTGGGTTGTGATGCAAGACGCGGTTTTTTAGATGTGCATCGCCCAAAATTGCCCAAAATGCATGCGTCAAGCGATGATCCTACGCGTCGACGAATCGCCAAAAAACACATTCGAAAATCTTCAAAAATGGAACTTTTTGTTGGCAACAAGAAGCTTCAAAATGGATTTTTAAATGCTCAAATTATGCTTCAAATATCATGTGATTTAAGAGTGGAAACATATGATGATGAATTATAATCTAAATTCCACAACATAATCCATGTTCCATGAGTTCACAATAGATGTATATCAAGGTGCAAATCAAGTCCATAGACTTAGAGAGGATCATCCAAATTTATAATTAAGCATGATCACACAAATATAAAAGATAGAATACAAGAACCTCTCAATCAAACTAACATCAACTTTACCCTTCAATTAATGCCATACATAACCTATGAATCCCCCATATCAAGAACACAATTCTATTTGCCAACAACTTTTATCCAAGATATCACAAAATATTTACATACCTTGAGTTCAAGTCTTCTACTCTTCAACCCTCTTGGAGAATTCTCTTTTCCCTACCTCTCAAACCCCTCTTCTAACCCCAAACTTTCTTCTAGTCTAAGTGTTGTGTGAAACATAAAACACAAGACATAGATATTTATATATATAAGATGCCTAAAGTGAAAAAAAGACAAATTTCAATCGTTTAATCATCCGAAACTAAAATTTCATAGATAAGCTTAATATTACCTAAAAATTATGCTGAATTCAAATATAACATAAATTTCGAGTTATTATGTCTCTAAGGCTCTCAATTTCTATTCTGAACGTTTTAAGAGTAACAGATATCGTTCCTAACCAACAGATAGAATCTCAACATTTCACTTTAAGCATTTCAAAGCACCATTTCAAGTACCAAAATAAGAGACTAAAGATATCAGAAGCACACGCGAGGGTCGGGCTATTACAAGTAGTTTTTCTGACTAATTGGAGTCGTTGAATACGGAAGGTTACTTGCTGAATCAAGGTCTGGTAATGGATGATTTGGATTTTAATATATGAAATATGTGGAGTTGCACTCATCCCTTACCTCCCAGTAAAAATTCCCGGGTAAGAAAATCATGAAGGAAATTTTCACAACCAGGAATATAAGTAATATCAAAATCAAAGATACTTAAAATAGATTGCCAGCGAGCAAAAATTTGTTTACTAGCGAGATTTTGAACATCTTTTTCCAAAACATATTTAGCAGATTTGCAATCAACACGAAGTAAAAATTTTTGATTTAAAATATCATCTTGAAACTTTTGAATACACAAAACAGTAGACAAAATTTATTTTTTAATAGTACTGTAATTTAATTGTGCTTTATTCCAGACACCAGAATGGTAATGGACAATTTGTTCAGATGATTGAGAGGTGACTTTCTGGAGGAGAATGCCACTATAACCAATATCAGAAGCATCGGTTTGAATGATTTTGAATGAATTCTCCGTAGGAATACTAAGACAAGGAAGAGACTTAACATATTATTTAACTTGTTGAACAATGGCAGTGTGAGCAGGAGACCAAGGAGAAGGATTATCCTTTAACCTATCAAACAGAGGTTGATAGACTTTCCTAAGGTCTTTATAGAACTCAGCAATGTAATTAAGGGAACCTAAGAACCTTTGTAATTGGGTTTTGTCAAGAATTTCATCAGGAAATTTGGAAGCAAATTCAATGGATCGACTAATGGGGAGAATAGTATTTTGGTGAATATCATATCCTAAAAACCTAACCTTGGTTTGAAACAATTTAATCTTGGGAGCAGATATGACTAAACCATGACTTTTAATGGTATAAAAGAATGCAGTTAAATGTTTCCAATATTGACTGATGGATTTGGAGAAAATTAGTATGTCATCAATGTAAACAATAGAGAAATGACTAAAGGGGTTGAATATGTCATTTATGATATGTTGAAATTCACTAGGGGCATTTTTTAAGCCAAATGGCATGACATTCCATTCATATTGACCAAAAGGTGTATTAAAAGCAGTTTTGTATCTATCTTTAGGATGAATTTGAATTTGCCAAAAATCACTTTTTAAATCAAATTTACTAAAAATAACAGCTTGATTAAGTCTCTTAATTAAATCTTTTTTATTAGGAATAGGATATCGAGTCCATTCTAAAACAGCATTTAATGGTTTGTAATTTATAACTAAGCGAGGGACACCTTTTTCTAATTCAACATTTTTATTAACATAAAAAGCAGGACATGACCATGGTGATTTGCTAGGACTAATAATTCGATTTTTTAGTAATTCATTAATTTCTTTCTTACACATTTCTAATAATTCATGATTCATTTGAATAGATCTAGATTTAGTAGGAATTTATTTTTCATTAAATTTTTTAATATATGGTAAAGTAACTATATGTTTTTTTCCTATGCCAGAATGTAGTAGGTAAAGATGAGCAGACAGTTGATTCAAGTTTTAATTTAAAATCATTGATTTGAGAAATGAGAACAGGATTAGTTAATTGTTGATCAATTCTTTTATAATTAACTTCTTCTTTAAGAAAATTCAAATGTCTAGTTAATCTATGAATTGTGTGAGAAATATAATAGTCTTTTAATTGATTTAATTCTAACATTTCTCGTAGAAATAAGAATTTAAAGGTAACATGTTGGCCTAAAACATGGGTAGTGATTCCTTCACTAGAAGTAGTAAATGGATATAACAAAGATATGAATAGTGTGCCTAAAATAATACGATCAGTCATATTTTTAACTAAAACAAATGTGGTTTTAAAACAAATATTATTTTGGCAAACATGTACTTTTGGTAATTTGTATTTAATATGCATTTTACTACCATTAGCAGAGGTTAATTTTTCGTGGCATTTTTCATAATATTTAGTAGGAAGTAATTCTTCTTGAATACAATTTAAATCAGCACCAGTATCAATTAAAGCAACAAGCTCTAATTCAAAATCGTCGACAACAATTTTAATTTTTCAATACCATTTTTGCATATAGATTTTATTGAGTAAGTTTAATCGTTTATCTTCAAGGTTAGATTGAGGTCGATTATCAAATATCAGTTTGGCTGGATTAGTATGATCAGAATCAGGATCAGAATTGTGTTCAGATTCTTGTGGTGATGTAGGTGGATTAGGTTGGAAATTAGTTAAACGTTGATTAAGTTTTAGGGTGATAATTTCATCTTCCAATTTTTTGTCTTTATTCTGGAGGTCACGAATAGTTTGCTTAATTTGGTTGATTTCAGATTGTAAATGTTGAAGTGTAATTTCTTTAGTTTTATTTTTGAATTTTTCCAGAGACTTGGACAAACTAATAATAGGTTTGGTAATCTTAGGTTTATTATCTGAATGGATTAGTAAAGATTTTAATTTATCAATATATTGTTGTTTTAAATGTGGATCATCTAATTTACTAATCAAGTCAATTAAAGCAGATTCTTCTTGAGTATGTTTGGTAAGAACAAAAATTTGTTTAACTGGTTTACAATGAACATCATTACATCCTAAGGTAATTTGATTATCTGAATCAGAATTATCACTATTCGAAGGGGAATTAGATGTAGATGGAGGAACAGAAGAGGAATCATTATCAGATTGATTTAATTGAAAGATTTCAAATAACTCAATTTTGGATTCTTCATTAATTTGGAGTTGGTTAACTCTATCTTTTAGTTTTTGTTTTTCTTTGCATTTATTAGCATAATGACCTTTTTGACCACAATTATAGCAGGTAATATCTTTATTAGATTTTGATTTTAGATGTGATTTAGATTTATAATGTTTCTTTTTGGGTTTGGTATAAAATTTATCATTGGATTTGGAAGGTGAATCAGGGTTTTTGTATTTATGATAATATTTGGATTTATTTTTATGCTTAGAATATTTATGTGATTTCTTACGAGAGGGTGCAATAGGAGGTAATCCATATTGTTCACAGAAATTTCTAATTCATATTTAGCTTTATGTTTTTCTTTAGTAGCTTTTTGACTAAGTTTAAGATCAATACACATTTTTAATCCTTCTTTTTGAATAGTACTAATTATATCACCATATGTTAAACTATCATATTCTATAACACCAGTAGGTTGACTAAGAACATCGCGAATTTTGTGAGCAAATAGACTAGCTAATCCATTAATAAATTTTTCTTTTCAAAATGATTTAGTACAGTCTTCTCTTAACATTACTCGAGAGGTAAATACATCTTTATACCATCGGAAATCACTTAAGGTTGGGCAAGTAAGATTACTAAGTTGATCATGTATATGAGAATAAATATTAGTAGGAGTAGCAATAAAATGTCGAACAATAGTATAGATTAATGCATTAATACCATCAGGGTGGCAACAGCCAATAGTTTCATCAAAGATAGGTAAACCATTATCATCAGTTTGATTAGCATAAATTATAGATTCTCGTTGGTCTTCAGTTAAATATTTTTCCCACCAAGATTTGAGCATACCAGTGAACCCAGAAGTAATTAGAGTAACAATTTCAAATTGAGAGTATTGGGGATAATTGGAGAGATAACTATTAGAAACCATAGATAAATGATTTAGTTTTTGGAGAATTTGATCTTCACTAAGACCATCAATATTCCATTCGTATAATTTTTTTGGCAGAAACAGAAAATTGATTATTAAGATTAGTTTCTTCGAATTGGAGATCAGGAGGAGTAGGTCGAGAATACCAATTTTTGGTAGTTTGAGGGTTAACTTTGGGATAATGAATTTTATTAAGATGAGAGGATTGGAATTGTTGAGCTAATTGATTTATGTCACCATCAGTGTCAGATTGGGTGGAAGCAGTTTCAGTATGAAATTGTTAGTTTAGAACAGTAAGACCTTTATCTTTAGAGGGTGAAGCATTATCAGTTGTAGATAGTTTAGTAAATAATTTTTCAATAGCTTGGACAGTAGAATGATCATTAGTAACTAAACTAGTTCTTTTAGAACGATTAGTGGATAGATTAAGTAAAGGTGAATCTAAAGGTTGTTTAGTGGATGAGGTTTGAACAGATTCTAAATTGGTTTCTATCTTGTCTAATTGTTTACCAATTGTACTTAAACATTGATTAGTATAATTATTTTGTTCAATGACTTTTTTAATTTCATTATCATTACCAGGTAATTTGAAAGGTGACGCAGGGATTTCAGAACCTTGTTGATGAAGAAGTATTTTTTCTAAAGGAGGATGACTAGAACCAACAGAAGTAGTATCAAAAGTTTTTTATTTATATTTTGTAATTGTATTAAGCTTTTTGTAATATTTGTCAACATACTCTAATAAAGGTAATTCAAAACCATATGCAATCATAAAATCATACCATTGTCTAGAAATTTGGGACATTTGAGCAGAAGTATATTGAGCATAGTAAGCATGGCGTTGAGTTCTATTGGCTTTAGATTTAAATTCAATAAGTAATATATCAAGATTAGGAGTAAATTCTTTTTTGATTGTCATTAATTGAGGATTGATGGATGGTGGAAATTCGTCAAAATCAGTTTGAGTTGAAGAATTATTAGAAGTGATTTCTTCTTCAGGTAAATGTGTATGAGTTGAATAAATAGGTTTACTAATTTGTGAAGTTGTAGAATTATCAATTCCTTTTAATTTGTTTTGAGTGGTAGGACCAAGATGTAGTTGACTGTTTTTTCTAAATAGAGGAGTATTAAATATCGCATCTTCAGTTTCAATTTCAGTAGGGACACTAGATGTATTATGCCTAGAAGATTGACTACGATTAAATTTAATACGAACAGAACCATCATCATACTGTTGAATATCTTGGATATCTTGTTCTGAGGATTGTTGTTGATTATGTTTGTAATTTTCATTAACAGTAACCCATTGATCAGGTAAATCAATATTTTTCCATTCAATCATTTGCGGTATATTAATATGTGATTCATTGTGACTACTACTTTGGATTAAAGAGTTTTATCTTTGGGACTTTTATGTAAAGTATGAACATTTAAATTAGTTTGCATACATTTATAATGAACACGATATATTAAAGCAATATTATGAACTTTTTCTTTCATGTTGGTAAATGAACCATGTAATTGAATATTTAATGTTAATGCATCTAAAATATGTGGATTGCGTAAACTAAATGTAAAATCAGAGAAACAATTAAAATGTACTGGACCTTTATGAAGACCAGTTTCCATCATACCCATTAAACTATCATTGTAATTAAGAAAACGAGCATCTCTTAAACATAACAAAACAGAGGTATTTTTCCCAATAATTGTTAATGGATTAACACCAACTTGAATAAGGCCAATATGCATAAAATTGTAACCATTATTTAAATGTCTTCTAATTAACTTAGCATCAAATAATTGGCAGGTTTCTCTAGGTTTTTCTAAAGCATATACTTGTTCAATGGTTTTAACATGTAAGGCAACTTTAAAAACATTTTGTAAAAAAGTAGTTTTATAAATTTCTTTAATTTTCAATTTTGGTATATTCCATCCTGTATTAATTTGATCATTTTATATTTCAACATCTTCTTCATTTATTACTAATCCTTGATTAGGTATTGAGGGCAAAGTGGTTGACCTAGAACTGACTGATGAGTTACTTCTAAATAATCGATTCATTGTTCTTATTAATTAATCAGTTTTACATGTATCTTAATACAGACCCTATTCTAGTCAGGGTATCACAGACCAAAGAGGTTTGAGTACAGACCCTATTCTGAATGTCCAACACTGCCTAATCCTAAGGACTTACTCTGGACAAGAGATGAAAGTGGGTGACGGAAACCTGGTGGATAGACCCTAGACTGATGTCGTGGGTGATTAAGACGAACTGAAAACTAGATTAATCAAGTGAACAATAGAAAGGATTAATTGGAAGAAACAAAGCAGTTAGAAACAGGATACAACGCAACATGGCTCTGACCACTTTAGGTGGTCAACCAGAGCAAAAACTAGTCGGCCATAGGTGGGAGAGGTCAACACACTAAATGCAAGGTGGTGGTGTGGTGGCCGGCCAGAAAAGATGGCCCAAAGACCAAGAAAGCCAGTTATCTGACAAGAAAACTAGCCGGAGAAAGGAAAAGTGGTCTCCAAGGAGAAATACCGGTCTCCCACCCTTGCACCACCTTCCAAACAAGGAAAACAAGGTTTGTACCAAAAACAAATCAAAGCGGATGCAAGACGAGAAATCGGGAGGCGAAACACGTGGCCCAAAGCCCCGAAAACTAGCTGACGAGCATCAAAAGTGGTATGTGACCACAAAAGTGGTCTCCCAGACCACAGTGTTCCTCTAGACAGAGGCAACAAGGTGTGGTTCAAAAATCACGCCAAACGGAGAATGTTGAGCGGTCCTGAGACAAGGCGTGCGGCCGAAGGCTCCAAAAACTGGAAACTAGTCTCCAAACGGGAAAAGTGGCCTACGACCACGAAAAGTAGTCTATGACCACAGAGAGATGGTCTACAAGACCACTCCCTCCCTCCGAGAAGGGAAAACAAGACTTGGTCCGCAAACCGAGCCAAAACATAAAGAGTTCCGAGGCCCGAAGGCAAAGCTCTCAGCCAAAACTCCGAAACCTCAGAACGAGCACAACATGCACCATCACCGAGCGCTCAATCGATGACATCTGAGTCTTAAGGTCGGTCAAAAATGGGGTGTCTACAGTTGCCCCTCTTTGACAGAACTCGAAAGTCATAAGTGACGGGAGTGAATGTCAAAGCCCAGAGACGACCCATTTTTGACAAGGCTGAAGACTTAGACAAACAAGCGAGATAACAAAGAAATGTGCCCGCAGGCAGGGACAAAATGCAAGTGATAATGAAAGAAGCCGAACATAACTTATGCTCATGTAAAGAAAGCTGTAACGAAGCAATTATGCAAAATAAATGCAACAGTTTAAGCAAGCGAAAACGAACCGAACTACATTACATGCATAAAGGATGTAAGAGAATTATACAATTCTCATCACGTCTCACGCGGAGTACATACAATACCTGTCTGGTTCGTCTAGTCGCGCTAACTTCAAATGAACCGTACATACAATATCGTGCCTGCGAAATAGAGAAACTCAATAGGTACAATATTTGGTAGAAACAATGCATAGCAATGCAAATGAAAAGTGCGTAATAACGCAAGTCGAGGGACGCATGACAATGCAACCTAAGTGTGACGCATAACAATGCGGTAGGGATGCAAAACAATGCAGCCGAAGTGTAACGCATAACAATGCGGTGCACTAACAAGGGCAGGTAAGGTGCGCAAGATAGCGTGAATGATACGTATGCACAATGCAAGTAAAGTGCACAAAATAGTGCGAATGAAATGAAATGCAAACACAGTGCGATTGAGGTGCGCAAGATAGCGCGATAAAATACATGCAAAATGCAAGTATTGGACACAGCGTAAAACAGCGTGAAACAGCGTGATGCGCAAAATAGTGCGATTGAAAAAAATGCATGCAAAATGCAAGTATGGTGCCCAAAATAGTGCAATGCGCAAAATAGCGCGATTGAATAAAATGCATGCAAAATGCAAGTATAGTGCACAAAATAGTGCGATGCGCAAAATAGCGCGATTGAATAAAATACATGCAAAATGCAAGTATTGTGCACAAAATAGTGCGATGCGCAAAATAACGCGATTGAATAAAATGCATGCAAAATACAAGTATTGTGCACAAAATAGTGCGATGCGCAAAATAGCGCGATTGACTAAAATGCATGCAAAATGCAAGCATTGTGCACAAAATAGTGCGATGCGCAAAATAACGTGATTGAATAAAATGCATGCAAAATGCAAGTATTGTGCACAAAATAGTGCGATGCGCAAAATAGCGCGATTAAATAAAATGCATACAAAATGCAAGTATTGGACACAACGCAAAACAGTGTGATGAGCAAAATAGCGTGATTGAATAAAATACATGCAAAATGAAAGTATGGTGCACAAAATAGTGCGATGCAAAGGGTGACAAATTCCAACCATGCTGGAATCATGAGAGGAGAACAAAACAACCCGCCCAGGTGTGTGCAAAACACAACTTGAGATAAAACACGCCCAGGACCGCGCACACGCGTCCTGAGATAAATTCCAAACATGCTAAAACCGTATAGGGAACGGGACACTCAAACCACGCTAAAATCGTAAGAAGAGGTCCGGAACAACATGCCCAGGTGTGTGCAAAACACAATCTGAGATAAAACACGCCCAAGCCCGCGCTCACGTGTCCCGGGATAAATTCCAAACACGCCGAAACCGTGTAGGGAACGGGACACTCAAACCACACTCAAATCGGGAGAGGAGGTCCGGAACAACACGCCCAGGTGTGTGCAAAACACAACCTGAGATAAAACATGCCCAAGCCCGCGCTCACGCATCCTGAGATAAATTCCAAAATACGACCAAACTGTGTAGGGAACGGGACACTCAAACCATGCTAAAATTGTGAGGGGAGGTCCGGAACAACACGCCTAGGTGTGTGTAAGCACAACCTGAGATAAAACACGCCCAAGCCCGCGCTCACGCGTCCTGAGATAAATTCCAAACACGCCCAAACCGTGTAAGGAACGGGACACTCAAACCACGCTAAAATCGTGAGAGGAGGTTCGGAACAACATGCCCAGGTGTGTGCAAAACACAACCTGAGATAAAACACGACCAAGCCCACGCTCGCGTGTCCTGAGATAAATTCCAAATACGCCCAATCCGTGTAAGGAACGGGACACTCAAACCTCGCTGAAATCGTGAGAGGAGGTCTGGAACAACACGCCCAGGTGTGTGCAAAACACAACTTAAGATAAAACACGCCCAAGGCCGCGCTCACGCGTCCAGAGATAAATTCCAAAACACTCCTAAATCGTGTAGGGAATGGGACACTCAAACCACGCTAAAATCGTGAGAGGAGGTCCGAAACAACACGTCTAGGTGTGTGCAAAACACAACCTAAGATAAAACACGCCCAAGCCCGCGCTCACGCGTCCTGAGATAAATTCCAAACACGCCCAAACCGTGTAAGGAACAAAACACTCAAACCACACTAAAATCGTGAGAGGAGGTCCGGAACAACACGCCTAGGTGTGTGCAAAACATAACCTGAGATAAAACACGCTCAAGCCCGCGCTCATGCGCCCTGAGATAAATTCCAAACACGTCCAAACCGTGTAGGAAACGGGACAGTCAAAACCACGATAAAATCGTGAGAGGAGGTCCGGAACAACACGCCCAGGTGTGTGCAAAACACAACCTGAGATAAAACACGCCCAACCCCGTACTCACGCGTCCCGAGATAAATTCCAAAACACGCCCAAACCGTGTAAGGAATGGGGAAGAGAGAGAAACATAGGGAGGTATCCCAAAGTTTCAAATGGCATGAGCATTGGAACGTATTCCAAATGCTCTTAACCAGGAAAAGAAACATAGGGACGTATCCCAGTGTTTTCGAAAAGAAGAAGAGACATAGGGATGTATCCCCGTGTCTCGAAAGAAGAAGGCAAAAACCTCTCAGCGTAGCACACGCGAGAGAGGGAAAAGATAAAAATCTCTCAGGGTAGCACACGTGAGAGAGGAAAGGGGAAAATCTCTTAGCGTAGCACACGCGAGAGAGGAAAGGGGAAAATCTCTCAATGTAGCACACGCGAGAGACGAAAGAAAGCATCTCTCTGCGTATCACACGCAAGAGAGGAAATGTAGCATCTCTCTGTGTATCACACACGAGAGAGGAAAGGAAGCATCTCTCTGTGTATCACATACGAGAGAGGAAAAGAAGCATCTCTCTGCGTATCACAGGCGAGAGAGGAAAGGAAGCATCTCTCTGCGTATCACACGCTAGAGAGGAAAGGAAGAGGAAAAGAAGCATCTCTCTGCGTATCACAGGCGAGAGAGGAAAGGAAGCATCTCTCTGCGTATCACACGCTAGAGAGGAAAGGAAGCATCTCTCTGCGTATCACATGCAAGAAAGGAAAGGAAGCATCTCTCTGCGTATCGCACGCAAGAGGGGAAAGGACTGTGCAGGAAAGCGTAGTCATCCAAACGCGATACGCAAGTGGAGAGAGGTATCAGTCAAACTGAACTGGAACTTCTCTGAATGAACAGTACATACAATACTGTGCACGAAAGCAACCTGATAGGTAGAATGTAATACAATGCAATGAACAAACAAAGCGGCACTTTAGAAAGCACCTCATGAGGTGAATGGCAGGGAACCGCTCTACTCCGATGGGGATCCCCCCTGTGCGTTCTTTGAACTCTTACCTTCAACTCGCAGTACAAAGGTGCTGAAATGCTGACAAGGAGCAACATCTGCTGGGGAAACCACGGATGCCGCTTTTCTTCCTGATCATATTCACAACTTTCCCTATTCTTCAACGGGGTGACAGACTAGGTTGGTCCAGTATCCAGAATCGGGGCGCACCCGCTACCTCAACCTATGGCGCTTCCATACAAATTTCAAGCCGGGGGTACACCCTCTGAGTATTTAAACTAGACTTTAGTCTCAGAAATTCCAAACCTTTTGTGTTCTAGGCAACAACCATTCGAACTCTAGTTTACATCATCGCAATTGATCTCCTAGAAACTCATCGCAAACACAACTAGGACGCCTCTGGTAGGGATTGGTACTCCAGGAGAGCACTTCTGATTGCCATTTTGACACGAAAATAGTTGGCATAGTATTCTACTGACCTTGAACACACAGTTCATTTTGCGTACTGCTCATTCTGAACACACATCTCATAACACAACAAATTTTATTCGCAAGACACGCTTTGAAACATCTTCAATCGAACACACCCACAACACAAAGATTCTTTGATCGGCTGCGCTCATAAACACTACTCAATCTAAACACACAACCCATAACACAGCATTCTGTTTGATCGGCACACGGCTCATAAACACTACTCAATATGAACACATAGCCCATAACACAGCATTCTGTTTGATTGGCACACAACTCATTTCGAACACGCAGCCCATAACACAACATTCTGTTTGATTGGCACACATCTCATTCCGAACACTGCTCAATCTGAACACACAGCCCATAACACAACATTCTGTTTGATTCGCACACAGCTCATTTTGAACACGCAGCCCATAACACAGCATTCTGTTTGATTGGCACACAGCTCATTCTGAACACTGCTCAATCTTAACACACAGCCCATAACCTAGCATTCTGTTTGATTGGCACACAGCTCATTCTGTACACGCAGCCCATAACACAACATTCTGTTTGATTGGCACACAGCTCATTCTGAACACGCAGCCCATAACACAACATTCTGTTTGATTGGCACACAGCTTATTCTGAACACATAGCCGATAACACAGCATTCTGTTTGTTCTGGTCACACGAGATGTAAAGAGGGAAGTTGCAGAAGTCGAAACACACTCAGATGCTTTGAATTTTCTTCTTTTCTTTTGTTTTGCAGTCTGGAACCTAAATCGCTTCAGATAGGTCCTTGTTCTACTGCTCTGAGATGACCTGGGTTGAACCTTGCAGTTTTATGAAAGAACGAATTCTTGTTTTGCACAAATGTGGAGAACGGCACAGCATTCCTGAACACAAAACGATTCATTTTAAAATTAAGAGATGAGTTCTTAACCGGGTATTGAGCCTACGACTGAACACAGCGAAAACAACTCAACAACGGAAAACAAAGGTAAACAACCTAAACATATCGAGTAACACTCGAAACGACTCAAGGCAAGAATCGAGACAAACAAAACAAAAGATACGACACTCAGACGTATTTACAAAGACGAGAGACCTCTCAGATCATGAGGGGCTAGTTTCTCCAGGTGTTGTTTCCCACCCTTCATTGTTTGTGATTCTCACATCACTCGACCCTCAGGCTCGGTTTTTCTCTCAAAACCCTTTTCTCACTTTTTCTCTCAATGCACATCTCTCTATTCTTCAATCTCTCTAATTTTTTTATCCCTCCCCTAGGTGGTTGATAGATAAACAGAAAGTTGTGGGTTCATGCCCAACATACTCAGCTTGCGGCTATTTCTTCCGGCGACGTCTGGTCGATGCCCCGGATGAGGGAGTGGAGTATCTTGATCAATTATGGTTCGTGCTTCGCACCTGGCTTGATACCTCACTGCTCGGAGGACGTTGAGAGCTTTCAGCCCTTTGTTGTTAGCTTCAGTTGTGACCTTTCTGGAAGGTAGAGTGCCTTTCTTGGTAAGTATGTTGACAATGGGCGGAAAAGATAGAACACCTGACTCTACTGTGCCCCTAGTTCATCATTTTGACCATTTTTTGTTTTGGTTTTCTACTAAAACAATTTTGATCAATATGAGAGTTAGATTAACATACTTGTTCGATTTTCTAATTTAAAATCATGCAAGTTAGGCTATGAGCGCTAAAAATTTTCCTTTTTTGGGTCCAAGATATGGTCCAGTTTTTTTTTTAAAAAAATGAAGCAAATTTTCGCGAAAATTAGCCAACTTCAGTAAAAATTCTCAAAAACTATTTTTTGCAAATGGCCACTGCTCGACCAACGTAGAATTTACTCTTGAGATGCACAACCTCAGATCCAAAACAATGGAAAATTGCCCCTTGTTTGAATGGCAGCACAGCGTACTGTATGGAAACGGAAAGTTGCCCCTTGTTTGAATAGCACCGCAACACACTGCAACCAGTTCTCAAAGTAACGATCACAACCAAACTCTCGGATACAGAGAAGACAAAGATGATTAGAACCATTACATGGACGTAGTTGATTTGGAAGTGTTTGTGGCTGGACTTCAGAATGAAGTTGCCTACGTATCCCAAACATGGGAATCAAGCCTTACGTAGTTCCGGTTAAGGTACACTCGTGTATTAACCCTCACCTTTTGCACTCTAACTTTTGCCAAGGCTGCCCTTCCGAGTTTTCAACCTTGCGAGCTATGTTCTTCTTTTTTTCCATTCTTTTCACTTTTTTTCTTCTTTTTTGCATTTCTTCTTCTTTTTTTTTTTTTGCTTTTCTTTTCTTGCTCTAACTTTTGCCTGGGTTGCTTTTCCGGGTTTTCGGCCCAGCGAGCCTCTCAAGGGTAAAAGTGTTGCTTTGTCCTTGTTGAATGGGTTTTAGGATCTCGAACTTGTTTGAATCTAGGAGACTAGCTGTTGTTCACTGATGATGTAGGAGTCCGTCCAATGGGGGCTGAATTTGCCCCTAGTGTTGTGGATAGGAACTCAATTGTTCTTTCAGCAATAGTTTCTTCTTTCCTCCCTTCTGGGATTTGGCATTCTTGCCAATCTTCCTTAGTTTGCGAAACATCCCAATTTTTTGACTCTCCGAGCACATCGGACACTTTTGGTGCCCCTTATTCGAGGGGTGTTTCTGACTTAGCTTCACAAGCTTCTGTTGACGACATCTGACCTTTTGATCAGACTTTCTAGCCTCTTGTTCGAGGGCTACTTCAAATCTGGCCACACGGGCCTCACATTGTAGTTGACCTTCGAACATTCTGAATTGAGGTTCAAGGTTTGAAAGCAAGGGGTCGAGTCTCGAGGCTGAGAGCAATCCTAGGCTGCACAATCTCAAGAGCGATTCCACACAGGTCTTCGCAAGATCGCGCAAAATATTTTTTGAAATCTTTTAAGAAAGTGACAAATCGCTCGCGCTGAAGACAATGTAGAACCAATCTAGGTAAAGCTGTCCTTCTCAGTACTCACATTAACGAGCATGATCTTAATCATTAAGAACTTAGCATGCCTCTCTTTCTCTCAATTGATCAAATTTTTACAAAACTCGAGGAATTCCTCCCTCTTCGTTTTCACCACAGTGTTCAAAAAGTTTTGAAAAAACTTAGGTTAATGCAATGATTTAAAAGGCACAGGAGAGTAGGTGGAATGTACTGCTGTTTGATTGTAAACTTGCTGGCACAACAGGCTCAAAGTAGAAACAAACACAGAAACATGAAAAGCCATAGCTGTTTCATTCAGATCTTCTAGTGTAACTGGCTCCACGGCAGAAGCAGGCACAAAAGAAAGCAAAAAGCCAAATACAAAACAAAATAGTGATGTCCGAGATAACATCCCTAGAATCACCTGACTCCTATACAACAGGACTGACTCGATACAACAAGACAGACCCCAAACAAAAGACTGACTCAAAATGACATAACAAAACTGACTTAATACCCAAGCCAGAACGTAAAATAAACAGTATTCGCAAATGCTCAAAACAGTGCATGCCACACGCCACATCTGGAGTAAACTGAACGCTGCCCGCAGGTGGTTCGTCCCCTGATCACATACTCGTATTATCCCCCAAGTCCACTATTCCAATGATGATAGACTTTGCTGAGCTTGGCGGGATGATAACCTCGTCATCGATTAAGTCCCTGTACTTCGTGACGAAGACGAAAGCAATTGTCGGTGCTGTGACCGGTTTGTTGATGGTATGCACAGTACTGGGTACCATCAGGCTTAGCTAGAAGGGGATTCGGGAGAGGCCGAGGCTCAAGAGGTTTGAGATGGCCTTTCTTAACAAGGATTTGAAGGGCCTTGGACAAAGGCATATAGAGGGCATGGAAGACCCTGCGACCCCGGGGTTGGTATTTCGAGGTTTGTGGATTTTGCCGGGCGATTAGCTTAAAGGGCTACAGTAATCGGCTTGGTTTGCTGATTTTTCCAGGATGCAAAATTAGGGTTGGAAGAAGTAGTTCTGGCACGGCGGTCCTTCTCCCAATTTTCCCCTTGGCTTGAACTACCCTCGGTTTGAGTAGGGAAGGTGTTATCCACAGTTTTTGCAGCAACTGCGAATACTTGTTGCTTCTTCAGTCCCCTGGCTTTCAAAGCCTCAACAGCCTGCAGAAGTTGTTCATAGGGATCAATGTCCGCCTTTGCTTTGTTCTTATCTCTCGCCTCAGCTTGGTCGAAGGTTTGGGTTGCGACCTCAGTGCGGAACCCAGTTGTTGTTGGAATGCCATTGCCTATGCTCAGGATGGGTTCAGTTTGGCTAAGTTCAATTACAATCCGCCCCAAGAGCGGGGACTCCTTCGGCATGAAATTCCTAACATGTGGCATGGTCGTCGGTGGAACTGACATTCCGAAGGCTAGATTAGCTACGGATCTCTGAAGATCGCTGATCATTCCCATAAGCTCGAAAGTGGTGGGCTCATGGGTTTGAAATGGTTGGGGTTCGCAGATCGGGTGCGCAACAGGCGACTTGGGCGGATGTTCTATTTCAACATCGATCTCACCCTGCGTGGCAATTCCCTATTTTAATGCTACCGCCATGACCACAATTTCTTCTGAATTCTGTGTCATCGTGAGTCTGCTTAACTGAACAGAGGGGATGGGACTGGTGACTAACGGATTTGATGAACCGGTGAGCCATTTCTTGTCTTGCCTCAGCAAAGGAGAACACTAGTTACTCTGAATGGAACCTCTAAACTGAAAGAGAAAACAAGCAGTATCTCAGCCCAATTTCATCATAACAGACATGAACATATCTGAATAACTGTATTCGACCCCTTATCACTGTTTCCCAAATTATTGCCCCAAAGTTGAATCTGATACCCACAGATATAACTGATTCTCAAAACACTGATATTGATGCCTACAGGCCTGATACTTAGACTTGCAAACTGATACGTGTAACCTGTAGAGACACACTCTGACAGCATATAGCAGGCAAATGAGAGCTGAAACACCCCTATGTTAGGGTAGGGTTTCCCTATTCTATTTTGTCAGGAGCTTGGGTTTCACAACACACACAGCGGTTTTCAAACAACCCTATAATTGGGTAAGCAACCTGTCCTAGTTTGGAATGGTCACTACGGATTCCGAATATGTACTAGGTCGAATGGTCAAAGAGGGTGCTCCGGTAAAAACCAGAGTTTGTCTTCCCGTCGTGGTAGAGCCCGTAACTGGTCAGCCTTATGGCACGCTTCTCAAAACGAGCCTCCGGCGAACCGTTTAGGAATAGCAAACGGCAAACACGGTGTCCTAGGCGCACCAATGCAAATGTAATGCAAAGAAACACATAAGTGTGAACAAAACACGATATCATGAGTTCGAGTCAAGTTCTCTAAGTCCCCAAAAAAGTTGCCAGAAACTGTAGACGCGGCCCTTAGGCCTTTGCTAACTACAGTTCGGACTCAAATGTCAGGGTTCTTAATCTGATCTCACAATGTGCGATGTGAGATTGATAAATCACCAAAGAGTCCAAATTCGGCAAATCGTTTTGGAAAACTGATTTTTGTAAAGAAGTGCCAAACATGGACTGCTTTGCCAGATACAGAGTCGCCACCTAAATATTTTATTTTGGGGGAATTTAGGAAACCCTGACTCGTGTCTAAGGCCACGTGTCCGTCATCACCAAAGTTGCCTCGGCTCGGGAACTTGGGTACGATTGGGGAAGGTCATTTAATGAGCACCCCCGCTCGCCCGATCAAAGATCGGCCTACACTAAGCATAATATCGAGATTTTGAAAACACATGCATTCTTATTCCTGTTAATTAGCTAGAATTACTATGTGATCCGCACAACAAAACAAGTATAGACTAGATCGCCTAATTTGGAACAAAGCGTTGCATATCCATTTGTTTGGAAAATAGTTTGAAGTTTGCTACCCGTAAGTAGGCTAAAATGCGAATTTCGATAAATTATCCCAATTCAAGTAATCCAACCTTCACCCACAGGCATTCAGGCAGTTAATCACGTAAGCAAATAGCCTCATGGCAGGCAAGCTTTTATCGCAACATTAACACACATACAGTATGCTAAAGCGTAAACACTCACAATGTACTCCGAGCCAAAACAAAGAACTAGTTAGAAATCATGCATGATCCTAGTTCATGTTAGAATCGCTAATGCATCACATGCAAAAATGCAATTAAGATAGGCTCGGCTATCCTAAGAATGACATATCAGATGCAACTTGGTACATGTATTCAAATTGGAATTAAAATACAATGCAGTTAGCATGATACGCTGAGCCCGGTGCATGCAATATAGATGAATGGATGCAAACATGCAAGCATAAGGCATGCTAAATGAAACGTGCACCAAAACTAACCATCGTAAGCGGTTATGTAAAAGGAAGAAAGAAATGGGAATTGGAAGACATGCATCACACACACGTACGCTTATTACAACAATTGGATCTCTCGAGAGAGAGACCGAATAAAGAGCTAACTAGCCGATCTAAGCTGATTAAACTAATTATTACACAATAAATTAATTAACTAATCCTAGTTAACTAATTATTACAAAACGAATTGAAATAGTTAAACGCATTAACTATTAAAAGTACAAACCAAAGCAAAACCTAGCTATCTGAGCATGGCAGCTAAGGAAAGCAATAAAAGCAAGAGGTTCTTAGAGGGAGAAGACCGGATGCATGCTCGGTCACCTCGTTCGAAAATCCAATGCAATGCCCTGATTTGCCTCTGTTGTCATTTGTTCTCAAAAACTTGCACCAAGCTCCAGAAAGCTGAAAATCCATCCTGGGAATCCAGTGGGTGGGTGGCTGACCGGTATTGGTCTATCCAAACCCCTGCTGACCACTTTTTGTTGTTGAAAACCAAGAAAAGTGGTCGGCCAGCTACATTTTCTGGCTGGCCGACCAGTTATTGCTGCTGAACTATAATTTGCTGCAACAGAGAGCAAGAAAGGGCATGGCAATGTATTTGCAAGATATGTGTGCACAACCACCCTCCCTATCATGTCATGAACTCAAGGGAGTGCGGTTCTCGACCCTCAGGCCACCAATCGCACATTTTCATGCATGATGGCCGAGAGGCGAAGTTGCACAATTCAATATGAAAATGAATGCACAAGTAAACACATAAAGCCTAAAACTCTATCATGGATGATCAAGAGCGTCGGCGACCGGGAATTAAGGCACGTTTCATCACTTTAAGTATGAAACGTTCCTCGTTTTCCATGTTTGGACTAACACCTATTCCAAACACAATGCAAGCAAGCATGGCATACGCAATGCGAATGAATTACATGGCATACTCACTGCAATGTGACATGATTAACTTAACAAAGCTAATGGCATGCGAACAACGCTAATGCATGCAGGCGTAATGCAATGCTATAAGGGCAACTTAGCAACGTTAGGAACATGCATACTCAACGCAAAGAAACAACTTGGCATACACAATGCTAATAACCACATGGCATGCACAATGCAATGTAAGATGACATACTTAATGCAATGAACAATAAGCATGCGAATAACATGTAAACAAACATGTTAAATGGACTTAAACCAAAAGGGAGTAGACCTCAGTCATGCCCAAATCAGTGGCCAAAGTACCAAAACGAAGGCACCGAAAACAAATGCAAACATGCACAATGCATTGGCCATACAAGAGGCCCAAGAGCACAACCCTCAAGAAGGCTCAAAGAGTGACAAATGTGCAAGTGTGACAATACTATGTGCACTGAAATGAAGCAAGAAATGATGCCAAATCATTCAAACTAAGCAAGTAAGGCATGCAAGAATCCTAAGGCATGAAAGCTAGCAAAGAGCAACACAAAGGAGGCATGCAACATGGCACAAATACATGAATTAAGCATGGACAGAGCTCAAGTAGGTCCAATCATGGACCAAAACATGCTGAGATAAGGGCCCAAAGGCCTAAGCATGCAAGCTAAGGCATAAACTAGGCTAAAATGTGCAACACTTAAAGGCATTCAAAGTATGAATGAAGTGGGAATATAAGCATGCTATAAGCTCTGAAATGTCATGCTAGATGATGCTAAATCATGTGCACAACACGAGTGAAGCATGCAACGGTGCTCAAAGCTTGAAGCAAGCAAGAGCACTTGTACTACAAGTATACAAAACATGAAGCATGTGATTAAGGCAACCCAAAATAGTCCTAGAACATGTCAAAATAAGTCTAAAACATGCATGGAAGGAAGCCAAAATGTGCTAGCATGAAGGGCATAAGGCATGATTCATACAAGGCGAATAAGGTGGATTACACTACACCTATTAAGACCAAGCATGGAATGACTTAAGCGATAAAAATGAGAGTTATATCATGGCATAATAACCCCAAAAACACATTGAAATGGTGGCTCACAAGTTAAGGCATGAAGGCATACGCAATGGTTCATGTTAAGACATAAAGGGGGAAATCCTCCAATGCATTGAATGAGTGATAAATGTGAATGCATGGTCATGAAACATGGACTGAAATCACATTATGAATGATGCCAAATCGTTGAAATAGGCCAAGTATAGCATGCTAGATGATTCAATACACAAAGCTAACAAGCTAGATTGAACTATAGCTATACAAAGCAAGTCATGGATGACCAATACAACACAAATTAGACCTTAAACATGCTAAAACATGAACAAGGTCTTTATGAAGTTCAGCCAAAAGCATGCTAAAAAGGCATGTCACAACATGAGACACACTAGGCTATTTCATGGAAATGCACAACAAGTGCATGGAGCATGCCAAGGATAACCAAACCAAACCTAAACAGAGGTATGACATGGTAAAATAACACCAAAGACATGCTAAAATGAACTCAAACCAAGCTAAAATGACATGCTACTTCATGACACATACAAAGCTAGTTTAAGGGATGTACACTACAAGTGTATTAGGCATGCAAGAGCCAAGCAAACCAACCCAAAATAGATCTAAGGTATGTTAAAACAACACCAAAAATCCACTGAGATGGCTCCAAAACAAGCTATAAAGACATGCTCAAACATGAGTCACACAAGACTAGACTGTGTGATTTACACTACAAGTGTGTGAACCATGTATGGAGTGACCAAAGCAAGTAAACATAGTAGCATGCCTCAGCAAAACAGCCACAAATACAAGCTAAGACATGGTCAACAAACACTTAACAAAAGTGCTCAAACATGAGGCATATTAAGGCATAGAAAGAAAATGCAAGGAGAGGGGATGGCCCTCTCCTTCTTGGGACCTTAAAACACCATCCCCACCACTGAAATCCCCCGTAGCTCACAAAAAAAAGCTCAAAAACAAGGCCAAACAAGGCCTAAGAGGGGGTAAAGAACCCCAAATGAAAAAGTGATCTTAAACAAACTTCAAAAGCATGCAAAGAAATAACTTTTATCAGTTATAAGCTAAGCTTAAAACATCATGCAAGATAAGCTAAAAGCTTAAGCAAGAAAGGGGGATTTAATGGTCGAAAGGCTCACCCTTGAAGACCTCTTTACAACTGCAACTCCAATAACCTTCTTGAGCTTAAATCAGTCCAAGAACACCAAAAACAACTCCTTAGCACCTCAGCTACCTAAGGATGGTGTTTGAGTGTGTGTTTGTGTGTTAAACTAAGACGAAATAACACTTTTGATGCACAAAAATGAAGGAACAAAGCAATATAGATACAAGGTTATATCTATCCCTCTCAGCTGGTTTTTCTGAACCTGGAGGATGGAGGAGGAGCTTCCCTCTTATAGAAGAGGAAAGCCAAAGCTTCTTGGAGAAGCTAAGGTCCAAACAAATCCCTCCATACACGTGTATGGAGGATGGTCCTAATGCCCTCCAGCTGGCACAGAGCTGGAGGAAAATATCTCCAAAAAAGTGTCAAAAAGCAGCCGACCACTTAAAGTGGTCGGCCTGCTAGTTTAAGTGGTCGGCGGACCACTTTAGGTGGTCAACCAGAGCAAAAGCTAGATGGCCACAGGTGAGAGAGGTCAACACACTAAATGTAAGGTGGTGGTGTGGTGGCCAACCAGAAAAGATGGCCCAAAGACTAAGAAAGCCAGTTATCTGACAAGAAAACTAGCTGGAGAAAGCGAAAGTGGTCTCCAAGAAGAAATACTGGTCTCCCACACTTGTACCACCTTCCAAACAAGGAAAATAAGGTTTGTACCAAAAACAAACCAAAGCGGATGCAAGACGAGAAATCGGGAGGCGAAACACGCGTCCGAAAACTAGCTGACAAGCATCAAAAGTGGTATGTGACCACAAAAGTGGCCTCCCGGACCACAGTGTTCCTCTAGGCAAAGGCAAGAAGGTGTGGTTCAAAAACCACGCCAACCGGAGAATGTTGAGCGGTCTTGAGACAAGGCATGCGGCCGAAGGCTCCAAAAATCGAAAACTAGTCTCCAAATTGGAAAAGTGGCCTACGACCACGAAAAGTAGTCTATGACCATAGAGAGATGGTCTACAAGACCACTCACTCCCTCCGGGAAGGGAAAACAAGACTTGATCCGCAAACCGCGCCAAAGCATAAAGAGTTCCGAGGCCCGGAGGCAAGGCTCTCAGCCAAAACTCCAACATCTCAGAACGGGCACAACATGCACCATCACCGAGTGCTCAATCGATGATGTATGAGTCTTAAGGTTGGTCAAAAATAGGGTGTCTACAGTTGCCCCTCTTTGACAGAACTCGAAAGTCATAAGTGACGGAAGTGAATGTCAAAGCCCAAAGACGACCCATTTTTGACAAGGCCAAAGACTTAGACAAACATGCAAGATAACAAAGAAATGTGCCTGCAAGTAGGGGCAAAATGCAAGTGACAATGAAAGAAGCAGAACATAACTTATGATCATGCAAAGAAAGCTGTAATGAAGCAATTATGCAAAATAAATGCAACAGTTTACGCAAGTGAAAACGAACCGAACTACATTACATGCAGAAAGGATGCAAGAGAATTATACAATTCTCATCACGTCTCCCGCGGAGTACATACAACACCTGTCCGGTTCGTCTGGTCGCGCTAGCTTCAAATGAACCATACATACAATATCGTGCCTGCGAAATAGAGAAACTCAATAGGTACAATATTTGTTAGAAACAATGCATAGCAATGCAAGTGAAAAGTGCGTAATAACGCAAGTCGAGGGATGCATGACAATGCAATCTAAGTGTGACGCATAACAATGCGGTAGGGATGCAAAACAATGCAGCCAAAGTGTAACGCATAACAATGTAGTGCACTAACAAGGGCAGGTAAGGTGCGCAAGATAGCGCGAATGATGCGTATGCACAATGCAAGTAAAGTGCACAAAATAGTGCGATTGAAATGAAATGCACAAAACAGTGCGATTGAGGTGCGCAAGATAGCGCGATAAAATGCATGCAAAATGCAAGTATTGGACACAGCGCAAAACAGCGTGATGCGCAAAATAGCGCAATTGAATAAAATGCATGCAAAATGCAAGTATGGTGCACAAAATAGTGCAATGCGCAAAATAACGCGATTGAATAAAATGCATGCAAAATGCAAGTAATGGACACAGCGCAAAACAGCGCGATGCGCAAAATAGCACGATTGAATAAAATGCAGGCAAAATGCAAGTATGGTGCCCAAAATAGTGCGATGCGCAAAATAGCGCGATTGAATAAAATGCATGCAAAATGCAAGTATTGTGCACAAAATAGTGCGATGCGCAAAAGAACGCGATTGAATAAAATGCATGCAAAATGCAAGTATTGGACACAACGCAAAACAGCGCAATGTACAAAATAGCACGATTGAATAAAATGCATGCAAAATGCAAGTATGGTGTACAAAATAGTGCGATGCGCAAAATAGCGCGATTGAATAAAATGCATGCAAAATGCAAGTATTGTGCACAAAATAGCGTGATGCGCAAAATAGCGCTATTGAATAAAATGCATGCAAAATGCAAGTATTGTGCACAAAATAGTGCGATACGCAAAATTGCGCGATTGAATAAAATGCATGCAAAATGCAAGTATTGGACATAGCGCAAAACAGCGCGATGCGCAAAATAGCGCGATTGAATAAAATGCATGCAAAATGCAAGTATGGTGCACAAAAAAGTGCGATGCAAAGGGTGACAAATTCCAACCATGCTGGAATCATGAGCGGAGAACAAAACAACCCGCCCAGGTGTGTGTAAAACGCAACCTGAGATAAAACACGCCCAGGCCCGCGCACACGCGTCCTGAGATAAATTCCAAACACGTTAAAACTGTGTAGGGAACGAGACACTCAAACCACACTAAAATCATAAGAGGAGGTCCGGAACAACACGCCCAGGTGTGTGCAAAACACAACCTGAGATAAAACACGCCCAAGCCCGTGCTCGCGCGCCTTTAGATAAATTCCAAACACGCCGAAACCCTGTAAGGAACGGGACACTCAAACCACGCTAAAATCGTGAGAGGAGGTCCGAAACAACACGCCCAGGTGTGTGCAAACCTGAGATAAAACACGCCCAAGCCTGCACTAACGCGTCCTGAGATAAATTCCAAACACGCCCAAACCGTGTAGGGAACGGGACACTCAAACCACGATAAAATCGTGAGAGGAGGTCCGGAACAACATGCCCAGGTGTGTGTAAGACACAATCTGAGATAAAACATGCCCAAGCCTGTGCTCATGCGTCCAGAGATAAATTTCAAACACGGCGAAATCGTGAAAGGAACGAGACACTCAAACTATGCTAAAATCATGAGAGGAGGTCCGAAACAACACGCCCAGGTGTGTGCAAAACACAACCTGAGATAAAACACGCCTAAGCCCGCGCTCACGTGTCCTGAGATAAATTCCAAACACGCCCAAGCCGTGTAAGGAACGAGACACTCAAACCACGCCAAATACGTGAGAGGAGGTCCGGAACAACACGCCCAGGTGTGTGCAAAGCACAACTTGAGATAAAACACGACCAAGCCCGCGCTCGCGCGTCCTGAGATAAATTCCAAACACGCCCAAACCGTGTAAGGAATGTGACACTCAAACCACGCTAAAATCGTGAGAGGAGGTCTGGAACAACACGCCCAGGTGTGTGGAAAACACAACTTGAGATAAAACATGCCGAAGCCCGCGCTCACGCGTCCTGAAATAAATTCCAAAACACCCCCAAATCGTGTAGGGAACGGGACACTCAAACCACGCTAAAATTGTGAGAGGAGGTCCGAAACAACACGCCCAAGTGTGTGCAAAACACAACCTAAGATAAAACATGCCCGAGCCCGCGCTCACGCGTCTTGAGATAAATTCCAAACACGCCCAAACCGTGTAAGGAACGGAACACTCAAACCATGCTAAAATCGAGCGAGAAGGTCCAGAACAACACGCTTAGGTGTGTGCAAAACACAACCTGAGATAAAACACGCCCAAGCCCGCGCTCATGCTTCCTGAGATAAATTCCAAACGCGCCCAAACCATGTAGGGAACGGGACACTCAAAGCCACGATAAAATCGTGAGAGGAGGTCCAGAACAACACGTCCAGGTGTGTGCAAAACACAACCTGAGATAAAACACGCCCCAGCCCGCGCTCACGCGTCCCGAGATAAATTTCAAAACACACCCAAACCGTGTAAGGAACGGGGAAGAAAGAGAAACATAGGGACGTATCCCAAAGTTTTGAATGGCATGAGCATTGGAACGTATTCCAAATGCTCTTAACCAGGAAAAGAAACATAGGGGCGAATCCCAGTGTTTCCGAAAAGAAGAAGAGACATAGGAATGTATCCCGGTGTCTTGAAAGAAGAAGGCAAAAACCTCTCAGCGTAGCACATGTGAGAGAGGAAAAAGATAAAAATCTCTCAGCGTAGCACACGCGAGAGAGGAAAAGAAGCATCTCTCTGCGTATCACACGCAAGAGAGAAAAGGTAGCATCTCTCAGTGTATCACACGCGAGAGAGGAAAGGAAGCATCTCTCTGCGTATCACAAGCGAGAGAAGAAAGGAAGCGTCTCTCTGCGTATCACAGGCGAGAGAGGAAAGGAAATATCTCTCTGCGTATCACACGCAAGAGAGGAAATGAAGCATCTCGCTTCGTATCGCACGCAAGAGAGGAAAGGACTGTGCAAGAAAGCGCAGTCATCCAAACGCGGCACGCGAGTGGAGAGAGGTGTCAGTCAAGCTGAATCGGAACTTGTCTGAATGAATAGTACATACAATACTGTGCACGAAAGAAACCTGATAGGTAGAATGCAATACAATGCAATGAACAAACAAAGCGGCACTTTAGAAAGCACCTCATGAGGTGAATGGCGGGGAACCGCTCTACTCCGATGGGGATCACCCCCCATATGCGTTCTTTGAACTCTTACCTTCAACTCACAGTACAAAGGTGCTGAAATGTTGACAAAGAACAACATTTACTGGGGAAACCACGGATGCCGCTTTTCTTTTTGATCATATTCACAACTTTCCCTATTCTTCAACGGGGTGACAGACTAGGTTGGTCCAGTATCCAGAATCGAGGTGCACCTGCTACCTCAACCTATGGCGCTTCCATACAGATTTCAAGCCGGGGGTACACCCCCTGGGTATTTAAACTAGACTTTAGTCTCGGAAATTCCAAACCTTTTGTGTTCTAGGCAACAACCATTCAAACTCTAGTTTTCATCATCGCAATTGATCTCTTAGGAACTCGTCGCAAACACAACCAGGACGCCTCTGGCAGGGATTGGTACTCCGGGAGAGCACTTCTGATTACCATTCTGACACGAAAATAGTCGGCATAGTATTCTACTGACCTTGAACACACAATTCATTTTGCGTACTGCTCATTCTGAACACACATCTCATAACACAATAGTCTGTTTATTCTGCACACAGCTTGAAACACTGCTCAATCTGAACACACAGCCCACAACACAGCATTCTGTTTGATCGGCACACGGCTCATAAACACTGCTCAATCTAAACACACAGCCCATAACACAGCATTCTGTCTGATCGGCACACGGCTCATAAACACTACTCAATCTGAACACACAGCCCATAACATTGCATTCTGTTTGATTGGCACACAGCTCATTCCGAACACGCAGCCCATAACACAGCATTCTGTTTGATTGGCACACAGCTCATTCTGAACACTGCTCAATCTAAACACACAGCCCATAACACAACATTCTGTTTGATTCGCACACAGCTCATTCTGAACACGCAGCCCATAACACAGCATTTTGTTTGATTGGCACACAGCTCATTCTGAACACTGCTCAATCTGAACACACAACCCATAACACAGCATTCTGTTTGATTGGCACACAGCTCATTCTGTACACGCAGCCTATAACACAGCATTCTGTTTGATTGGCACACAGCTCATTCTGAACACACAGCTCGTAACATAGTATTCTGTTTGTTTTCCTCACACGGGATGTAAAGAGGGAAGTTGCAGAAGTCGAAACACACTTAGATTCTTCGAATTTCTTCTTTTCTTTTGTTTAGCAGTGTGGAACCTAAATCGCTTTAGATAGGTCCTTGTTCTACTACTCTAAGATGACCTGGGTTGAACCTTGCGGTTTTATAAAAGAACGAATTCTTGTTTTGCACAAATGTGGAGAACGACACAACATTCCTGAACCCAAAACGATTCATTTTAAAATTAAGAGATGAGTTCTTAACCGGGTATTGAGCCTACGACTGAACACAGCGAAAATGACTCAACAACGGAAAACAAAGGTAAACAACCTAAACATATCGAGTAACACTCGAAACGACTCAAGGCAAGAATCGAGACAAACAAAACAAAAGATACGACACTCAGATGTATTTACAAAGACGAGAGACCTCTTAGATCATGAGGAGCCAGTTTCTCCGGGTGTTGTTTCCCACCCTTTCTTGTTTGTGATTCTCACATCACTCGACCCTCAGGCTCGGTTTTTCTTTCAAAACCCTTTTCTCACTTTTTCTCTCAACGCACATCTTTCTATTCTTCAATATCTCTAATTTTTTTATCCCTCCCCTGGGTGGTTAATAGATAAACAGAAAATTGTGGGTTCATGCCCAACATACTCAGCTTGCGGCTATTTCTTCCAGCGACGTCTAGTTGATGCCCCAGATGAGGGAGTGGAGTATCTTGATCAATTCTGGTTCGTGCTTCGCACCTGGCTTGATACCTCACTGCTCGGAGGACATTGAGAGCTTTTAGCCCTTTGTTGTTTGCTTCAGTTGTTTCCTTTCTGGAAGGTAGAGTGCCTTTCTTGGTAAGTATGTTGACAATGGGCGGAAAAGATAGAACACCTGACTCTACTGTGCCCCTAGTTCATCATTTTGACCATTTTTTGTTTTGGTTTTCTACTAAAACAATTTTGATCAATATGAGAGTTAGATTAACATACTTGTTCGATTTTCTGATTTAAAATCATGCAAGTTAGGCTATGAGCGCTAAAAATTTTCCTTTTTTGGGTCCAAGATATGGTCCAGTTTTTTTTAAAAAAATGAAGCAAATTTTCGCAAAAATTAGCCAACTTCAGTAAAAATTCTCAAAAACTATTTTTGCAAATGGCCACTGCTCGACCAACATAGAATTTACTCTTGAGATGCACAACCTCAGATCCAAAACAATGGAAAATTGCCCCTTGTTTGAATAGCAACACAGCGTACTATATGGCAACGGAAAGTTGCCCCTTGTTTGAATAGCACCGCAGCACACTGCAACCAGTTCTCAAAGTAACGATCGCAACCGAACTCTCGGATACAGAGAAGACAAAGATGATTAGAACCATTACATGGACGTAGTTGATTTGGAAGTGTTTGTGGCTAGACTTCAGAATGAAGTCGCCTACGTATCCCAAACATGGGAATCAAGCCTTACGTAGTTCCGGTTAAGGTACACTCGTGTATTAACCCTCACCTTTTGCACTCTAACTTTTGCCAAGGCCGCCCTTCTGGGTTTTCAACCTTGCGAGCTATATTCTTTTTTTCAATTCTTTTCATTTTTTCTTTTCTTCTTTTTTGCATTTCTTTTTTTTTTTTTTTGTTCTTTTCTTTTGCTTTTCTTTTCTTGCTCTAACTTTTTCCTAGGTCGCTCTTCCGGGTTTTCGGCCCAGCGAGCCTCTCAAGGGTAAAAGTGTAGCTTTGTCCATGTTGAGTGGGTTTTAGGATCTCGAACTAGTCTGAATCCAGGAGACTAGCTGTTGTTCACTAATGATGTAGGAGTCCATCCAATGGGGTTTGAATTTGTCCCTAGTGTTGTGGATAGGAACTCAATTGTTCTTTCAGCAATTGTTTCTTCTTTCCTCCATTTTGGGATTTGGCATTCTTGCCAATCTTCATTAGTTTACGAAACATCCCAATTTTTTGACTCTCCGAGCACATCTAACACTTTTGGTGCCCCTAATTCGAGGGGTGTTTCTGACTTAGCTTCATAAGCTTCTGTTGACGACGTCTGACCTTTTGATTAGACTTTCTTGCCTTTTGTTCGAGGGCTGCTTCAAATCTAGCCACACGGGCCTCACATTGTAGTTGACCTTCGAACATTCTGAATTGAGGTTCAAGGTTTGAAAGCAAGGGATCGAGTCTCGAGGCTGAGAGCGATCCTAGGTTGCACAATTTCAAGAGCGATTCCACACAGGTCTTCGCAAGATCGTGCAAAACATTTTTTGAAATCTTTTAAGAAAGCGACAAATCGCTCGCGCTGAAGACAATGTAGAACCAATCTAGGTAAAGCTAGGGTCCTTCTCAGTACTCACATTAACGAGCATGATCTCAATCATTAAGGGCTTAGCATGCCTCTCTTTCTCTCAATGGATCAAATTTTTGCAAAACCCGAGGAATTCCTCCCTCTTCGTTTTCACCACAGTGTTCAAAAAGTTTTGAAAAAACTTAGGTCAATGCAATGATTTAAAAGGCACAAGAGAGTAAGTGGAATGTACTGCTGTTTGATTGTAAACTTGCTGGCACAACAGGTTCAAAGTAGAAACAAACACAGAAACATGAAAAGCCACAGCCGTTTCATTCAGATCTTCTAGTATAACTGGCTCCACGGCAGAAACAGGCACAAAAGAAAGCAAAAAGCCAAATACAAAACAAAATAGTGATGTCCGAGATAACATCCCTAGAATCACCTGACTCCTATACAACAGGACTGACTCGATACAACAAGACAGACCCCAAACAAAAGACTGACTCAAAATGACATAACAAAACTGACTTAATACCCAAGCCATAACGTAAAATAAACAGCATTCGTAATTGCTCAAAACAGTGCGTGCCACATGCCACATCTGGAGTACACTGAACGCTGCCCGCAGGTGGTTCGTCCCCTGATCACATACTCGTATTATCCCCCAAGTCCACTATTCCAATGATGATAAACTTTGCTGAGCTTGGCGAGATGATAACCTCGTCATCGATCAAGTCCTTGCACTTCGTGACGAAGACGAAAGCAATTGTCGGTGCTGTGACCGGTTTGTTGATGGTATGCACAGTACTGGATACCATCATGCTTAGCTAGAAGGGGATTCGGGAGAGGCCGAGGCTCAAGAGGTTTGAGATGGCCTTTCTCAACAAGGATTTGAAGGGCCTTGGACAAAGGCATATAGAGGGCATGGAAGACCCTGCGACCCCGGGGTTGGTATTTCGAGGTTTGTGGATTTTTGCTGGGTGCACTAGCGAAAGGGTCGGCAGGCACTGGCTTGGTTTGCTGATTTTTCCCGGATGCAAAATTAGGGTCGGAAGAAGTAGTTCTGGCACGGCGGTCCTTCTCCCGATTTTCCCCTTGGTTTGTACTACCCTCGGTCTGAGTAGGAAAGGTGTTATCCACAGTTTTTGCAGCAACTACGAATACCTGTTGCTTCTTTAGTCCCCCGGCTTTCAAAGCCTCAACAGCCTGTAGAAGTTGTTCATAGCGATCAATGTCCACCTTTGCTTTGTTCTTATCACTCGCCTCAGCTTGGTTGAAGGTTTGGGTTACGACCTCTGTGCGGAACCCAGTTGTTGTTGGAATGCCATTGCCTATGCTCAGGATGGGTTCAGTTTGGCTAAGTTCAATTACAATCCGCCCTAAGAGCGGGGACTCCTCCGGCATGAAATTCCTAACATGTGGCATGGTCGTCGGTGGAGCTGACATTCCGAAGGCTAGATTAGCTACGGATCTCTGAAGATCGCCTATCATTCTCATAAGCTCGAAAGTGGTGGGCTTACAGATTTGAAATGGTTGGGGTTCCCAGATCGGGTGCGCAGCAGGCGACCTGGGCGGATGTTCTATTTCAACATCGGTCTCACCTTGCGTGGCGATTCCCTTTTTTAATGCTGCCGCCATGACCATAATTTCTTTTGAATTCTGTGTCATCGCGGGTCTGCTTAACTGAACAGAGGGGATGGGACTAGTGACTAACGGATCTGATGAACCAGTGAGCCTTTTCCTGTCTTGCCTCAGCAACGGAGAACACTGGTTGCTCTGAACTGAACCTCTAAACTGAAAGAGAAAACAGCAAGATCTCATTTCAATTTCATCGTAATGTATATGAACATATTCAATAACTGCATTCGACCCACGATCCTTTGTTTCCCAAATTATTTCCCCAAAGCTGAATCTGATACCCGCAGATATAACTTATTCTCAAAACACTGATATTGATGCCCGCAGGCTTGTTACTCAGACTTGCAAACTGATACGTGCAGCCTATAGAGACACACTCTGACAGCATATTGCAGGCAAATGAGAGCCAAAACACCCCTATGTTGGGGTAGGGTTTCCCTGTCCTATTTTGTCAGGAGCTTGGGTTTCACTACGCACACAGCGGTTTTCAAACAACCTGATAATCAGGTAAGTAACCTGTCCTAGTTTGGAATGGTCACTACGGATTCTGAATATGATTAGGTCGAATGGTCAAAGTGGGTGCTTCGGTAAAAATCGGAGTTTGTGTTCCCGTCGTGGCGAAGCCCGTAACCGGTCAGCCTTATGGCACGCTTCTCAAAGTGAGCCTCCGGCAAACCGTTCAGGAATAGCATACGGCAAACACGGTGTCCTAGGCACACCAATGCAAATGTAATGCGAAGAAACACATAAGTGTGAACAAAACACGATATCATGAGTTTGAGTCAAGTTCTCTAAGTCCCCAACAGAGTTGCCAGAAACTGTAGACGCGGCCCTTGGGCCTTTGCTAACTACAGTTCGGACTCAAATGTCACGGTTCTTAATCTGATCTCACAATGTGCGATTGATAAATCACCAAAGAGTCCAAATCCGGCAAATCGTTTTGGAAAACTGATTTTTGTAAAGAAGTGCCAAACATGGACTGCTTTGCCAGATACAGAGTCACCACCTAAATATTTTATTTTTTGGGAATTTAGGAAACCCTGACTCGTGCCTAAGGCCACGTGTCCATCATTTCCAAAGTTGCCTCGGCTCGGGGACTTGGGTATGATTGGGGAAGGTCATTTAATGAGCACCCCCGCTCACCGGATCGAAGATCGGCCTATACTAAGCACGATATCGAGTTTTTGGAAACACATGCATTCTTATTCCGGTTAATTAGCTAGAATTACTATGTGATGCGCACAGCAAAACAAGTATAGACTAGATCGCCTAATTTGGAACAAAGCATTGCATATCCGTTTGTTTGGAAAATAGTTTGAAGTTTGCTACCCGTAAGTAGGCTAAAATGCGGATTTCGATGAATTGTCCCAATTCAAGTAATCCAACCTTCACCCACAGGCATTCAGGTAGTTAATCACGTAAGCAAATAGCCTTATGGCAAGCATGCTTTTATGGCAACATTAACACACATGCAGTATGCTAAAGCGTAAACACTCACATTGTACTCCGAGCCAAAACAAAGAACTAGTTAGAAATCATGGATAATCCTAGCTCATGTTAGAATGGCTAATGCAACACATGCGAAAATGCAATTAAGATAGGCTTGGCTATCCTAAGAATGACATATGAGATGCAACTTGGTACATGTATTCAAATTGGAATTGAAATACAATGCAGTTAGCATGATACGCCGAGCCCAGTGCATGCAATATAGATGAATGGATGCAAACATGCAAGCATAAGGCATGCTAAATGAAACGTGCCCCAAATCTAACCATCATAAGCGGTTAAGTAAAAGTGAGAAAGAAATGGGGATTGGAAGACATGCATCACACACACGCACGCTTATTACAACAATTGGCTCTCGAGAGAGAGAGAGACCGAATAAAGAGCTAACTAGCTAATCTAAGCTAATTAAACTAATTATTACACAATAAATTAATTAACTAATCCTAGTTAACTAATGATTACAAAACGAATTGAAATAGCTAAACGCATTAACTATTAAAAGTACAAACCAAAGCAAAACCTAGCTATCTGAGCATGGCAGCTAAGGAAAGCAATAAAAGCAGGAGGTTCTCAGAGGGACAAGACTGGATGCATGCTCGGTCGCCTCGTTTGGAAATCCAATGCGATGCCCCGATTTGCCTCTACTTTCATTTGTTCTCAAAAACTTGCACTAAGCTCCAGAAAGCTAAAAATCCATCCTGGGAATCTATTGGGAGGGTGGCCGACCAATATTGGTCTCTCCAAACCCCTGCCGACCACTTTTTGTTGTTAAAAACTGAGAAAAGTGGTCGGCCAGCTACATTTTCTGGCTGGCCGACCAGTTGTTGCTGCTGAACTGCAATTTGCTGCAACAAAGAGCAAGAAAGGGCATGGCAATGTATTTACAAGATATGTGTGCACAACCACCCTCCCTATCATGTCATGAACTCAAGGGAGTGCATTTCTCTACCCTCGGGCCACCAATCGCGCATTTTTTTGCATGATGGCCGAGAGGCGAAGTTGCACAATTCAATATGAAAATGAATGCACAAGTAAACACATAAAGCCTAAAACTCTATCATGGATGATCAAGAGCGTCGGCGACCGAGAATTAAGGCACGTTTCATCACTCTAAGTGTGAAACGTCCCTCGTTTTCCATGTTTGGACTAACACCTATTCCAAACACAATGCAAGCAAGCATGGCATATGCAATGCGAATGAATTACATAGCATACTCAATGCAATGTGACATGATTAACTTAACAAAGCTAATGGCATGCGAACAACGCTAATGCATGCAGGCGTATAAGGGCAACTTAGCAACGTTAGGAACATGCATACTCAACGCAAAGAAACAACTTGGCATACACAATGCTAATAACCACATGGCATGCACAATGCAATGTAAGATGACATACTTAATGCAATGAACAATAAGCATGCGAATAACATGTAAACAAACATGTTAAATGGACTTAAACCAAAAGGGAGTAGACCTCAGTCATGCCCAAATCAGTGGCCAAAGTACCAAAACGAAGGCACCGAAAACAAATGCAAACATGCACAATGCATTGGCCATACAAGAGGCCCAAGAGCACAACCCTCAAGAAGGCTCAAAGAGTGACAAATGTGCAAGTGTGACAATACTATGTGCACTGAAATGAAGCAAGAAATGATGCCAAATCATTCAAACTAAGCAAGTAAGGCATGCAAGAATCCTAAGGCATGAAAGCTAGCAAAGAGCAACACAAAGGAGGCATGCAATACGTGGCACAAATACATGAATTAAGCATGGACAGAGCTCAAGTAGGTCCAATCATGGACCAAAACATGCTGAGATAAGGGCCCAAAGGCCTAAGCATGCAAGCTAAGGCATAAACTAGGCTAAAATGTGCAACACTTAAAGGCATTCAAAGTATGAATGAAGTGGGAATATAAGCATGCTATAAGCTCTGAAATGTCATGCTAGATGATACTAAATCATGTGCACAACACGAGTGAAGCATGCAACGGTGCTCAAAGCTTGAAGCAAGCAAGAGCACTTGTACTACAAGTATACAAAACATGAAGCATGTGATTAAGGCAACCCAAAATAGTCCTAGAACATGTCAAAATAAGTCTAAAACATGCATGGAAGGAAGCCAAAATGTGCTAGCATGAAGGGCATAAGGCATGATTCATACAAGGCGAATAAGGTGGATTACACTACACCTATTAAGACCAAGCATGGAATGACTTAAGCGATAAAAATGAGAGTTATATCATGGCATAATAATCCCAAAAACACATTGAAATGGTGGCTCGCAAGCTAAGGCATGAAGGCATACGCAATGGTTCATGTTAAGACATAAAGGGGGAAATCCTCCAACGCATTGAATGAGTGATAAATGTGAATGCATGGTCATGAAACATGGACTGAAATCACATTATGAATGATGCCAAATCGTTGAAATAGGCCAAGTATAGCATGCTAGATGATTCAATACACAAAGCTAACAAGCTAGATTGAACTATAGCTATACAAAGCAAGTCATGGATGACCAATACAACACAAATCAGACCTTAAACATGCTAAAACATGAACAAAGTCTTCATGAAGTTGAGCCAAGAGCATGCTAAAAAGTCATGTCACAACATGAGACACTAGACTATTTCATGGAAATGCACAACAAGTGCATGGAGCATGCCAAGGATAACCAAACCAAACCTAAACAGAGGTATGACATGGTAAAATAACACCAAAGACATGCTGAAATGAACTCAAACCAAGCTAAAATGACATGTTACTTCATGACACATACAAAGTTAGTTTAAGGGATTTACACTGAGATGGCTCCAAAACAAGCTAGAACGACATGCTCAAACATGAGGCATACAAGACTAGATTGTGTGATTTACACTACAAGTGTGTGAACCATGCATGGAGTGACCAAAGCAAGTAAAAACAGTAGCATGCCTCAGCAAAATAGCCACAAATACAAGCTAGGACATGGTCAACAAACACTTAACAAAAGTGCTCAAACATGAGGCATATTAAGGCATTGAAAGAAAATGCAAGGAGAGGGGATGGCTATCTCCTTCTTAGGACCTTAAAACACAATCCCCACCACTAAAATCCCTCTGGATTTTTGTGGTGAGAAGGCCAAAACAAGATGGTCTTGAAGCTCACAAAAAAAGCTCAAAAAAAAGGCCAAACAAGGCCTAAGAGGGGGTAAACAACCCCAAATCAAAAAGTGATCTTAAAAAAACTTCAAAAGCATGAAAAGAAAGAACTTTTATCAGTTATAAGCTAAGCTTAAAACAGCATGTAAGATAGGCTAAAAGCTTAAGCAAGAAAGGGGAATTTAAAGGTCAAAAGGCTCACCCTTGAAGACCTCTTTACAACTGCAACTCCAGCAACCTTCTTGAGCTTAAATCAGTCCAAGAACACCAAAAACAACTCCTTAGCACCTCAGCTACCCAAGGATGGTGTTTGAGTGTGTGTTTGTGTGTTAAACTAAGAGAAAATAACACTTTTGATGCACAAAAATAAAGGAACAAAGCAATGTAGATACAAGGCTATATCTATCCCTCTCAGCTGGTTTTTCTGAACCTGGAGGAGGGAGGAGGAGCTTCCCTCTTATAGAAGAGGAAAGCCAAATCTTCTTGGAGAAGCTAAGGTCTAAACAAATCCCTCCATACACTATGGAGGATGGTCCTAATGCCCTCCAGCTGTGCCAGCTGGAGGAAAATATCTCTAAAAAGGTGTCAAAAAGCAGCCGACCACTTAAAGTGGTCGACCTGCTAGTTTAAGTGGTCGACCGACCACTTTAGGTGGTCAACCAGAGCAAAACTGGTTGGCCATAGGTGGAAGAGGTCAACACACACTAAATGCAAGGTGGTGGTGTGGTGGCCGGCCAGAAAAGATGGGCCAAAGACCAAGAAAGCCAGTTATCTGACAAGAAAACTAGCTGGAGAAAGGAAAAGTGGTCTCCAAGGAGAAATACTGATCTCCCACCCTTGTACCACCTTCCAAATAAGGAAAACAAGGTTTGTACCAAAAGCAAACCAAAGCGGATGCAAGACGAGAAATCGGAAGGCAAAACACGCGGCCGAAAGCCCCGAAAACTAGCTGACGAGCATCAAAAGTGGTATGCGACCACAAAAGTGGTCTCTCGGACCACAGTGTTCCTCTAGGAAGAGGCAACAAGGTGTGGTTCAGAAACCACGCCAAACGGATGTTGAGCGATCCCGAGACAAGGCGCGCGGCCGAAAGCTCCAAAAATCGGAAACTAGTCTCCAAACGGGAAAAGTGGCCTACGACCATGAAAAGTAGTCTACGACCACAGAGAAATGGTCTACAAGACCACTCCCTCTCTCCGGGAAGGAAAAACAAGACTTGGTCCGCAAACCGAGCCAAAGCACAAAGAGTTCCGAGGCCTGAAGGCAAGGCTCTCAGCCAAAACTCTGAAACCTCAAAACGAGCATAACATGCACCATCACTGAGCGCTCAATCGATGAAGTCTGAGTCTTAAGGTCGGTCAAAAATGGGGTGTCTACAAAACCCCACACTCGTAAGTTACAAAATCAATAAACTAATGTTCCAATATGCTAAATTTTATAGTTTTACCTAACTAATTAACTTCATCTAAGACTTTGTAGGAATGATTGTGCAATCGCCGTCTGCAATGTTATCAACCAATATATCAATTGGTATCCTGTGCATAAATTACTTCAACCAACTGAGTGGGTCAAATTTTAAGCAGAAATCATCAGTCAATTCCTCAATGATAAGAACCGATCTTGGAAACTCGAGCACTACCAAATGTTGACAAAACATTCCAAACCATAGAAACGATGAAGAAACTTCTTGACAATACAAATATTCCAGTGAACATATATATATATTTTTTAACATGTGACAAGTACTTTATATACTTTTGGAAGTTGATCTTCTTCTGGTTATTATGGTGAAAATGATTTTTGTCATTGATGTTGTTGCTCTTCTTCTTCTTATTATTATTATTGTTATTCTTCTTGTGCTTATTATTCTTGTTTGTGTTCTTCTGCTTATTATTGTCATCACATTTATGATTGCATATATTTTCATCCAGTAAAGGTTGTTTCTAATAATTCTTCAAACTGCAAAAATATGTAGTTTCATCATGTTGTTTTTCATAATTCTTAAAACTGCAAAATTATGCAGTTTTATTAGGTTGTTTTTCATAATTCTTAACAAATAGATGACTCAACAAACAGATGAACTGCATTTCAAAATTGAAAATAAAACTGCAAAATTGTACAATTTTGTCACTACGAAATATGAAATAAATATATCATGTAGTAAAACTGTATTTTAATATTATACAGTTTCAATAAGAAATTTTCAATAACCTTCTCAACATTCCATAAAAATAAAACCAATCAAATCCACAAAAAAAAAAAAAAAACAAACAAACAAACAAACAAAACAAAACAAAACCAAACTATTACAAAACAACTTCAATAACTAAAGAACACATCAAAAAAGAAAAAACAACAACTAACTTTATTCATTACTTCTACAATACCAAGTATCACATTTTTTATTATCATAATTCCTCAAATTCAAATACAAATCCAAAAGAATAAACTATGGCCTCAAATAGCAGCCTTGCATGTCTTCTTATTGTGATTCCCATATTTCAAGCACCTCCCACACTTGATTTGCTTCACATTCTCACCCCTAGAAGGTATCCTCTTCTTCTTGTTCCGCCCGGGCTACTTCTTCGTTATAGGAGGTTTGATAATCGAACTACCAGCACCATCCAAGTCAAATCTCTCACTTGAAGGCACTGGATAAACAAATTCCTTGTATGACTCTCTAAAACAATCTACATGAAAAAAAGGATCAATGAAATCATACATATCTCTACCACTACTACGCAAAGCATGCACAACATGACAACAAGGAAAACCATTCAATTGCCATTCATGGCAAGAACAAGTCTGTCTACCAATATCAACATAAAAAGAAATAGAAGAATGAACCTCAAGCACAATATCACTAGCAACAATCACATCCCAAGACTTAGCTAGCTTCAAAGAGTCCACCAACTTTTTTTCCATAACTGGACACAATTTTGTAGTCCATCTTTTAGATTCAGCTCTTTTATTAGACAATTGAGTCATGATTTGAACCCTAATCATATCAACCATACAAGTAATAGGCAACTCACGGGCCCCACTAATCCAATTATTGTAAGACTCGGCAGTATCAGATGACATCTCACTATATCGTTTCCCTCTAAAAAATGCATTGGCCCACTTATCATTTTGAAAACCATCAAACATAGTATCAACTCTACTATTCCCAGCAATACGCCTCAATTTCTCCATATAATGTTGGAAAGAAGCAACAGTTGGCGCATAAGCACATTTAACTAATATTTTCATCAAACTCAGCTTATAGTTAGTACGAAGTCCCACCAATTTGTCAATCAAATTTCTCTTCAAATGATTCAAGCAATATGCATGATGTGCATTGGGAAAAAGCATATAGCAATCCATGTTGACAGTCAAACACAAAGGTCAATCTCCAGCTTGAACCAATAACCTTTAACAACTGACTTAAGAACCATATCCAATTATCTTGATTTTCAGCATCAACAATCGCAAAAGCCAAAGGAAACAGGCCTGCAAACAAAATAACATGAAACTACAAAAATTAGCAGACTCACAATACAATAACACACTGACAAACCAAAACTATACTAACTACAAATAAATATATTCCTTGATTACCATCCTTTGATATTGCTGCAAGCAAATGTCCCTTGTAACGCCCCTTTAAAAATGTACCATCAACAAACAACAACAGACGACAAAATTGAAAGCCATACAAACATCTATGAAATGCGACAAACAACCTCTGAAAACACCCACTACTTTCATCCACATCTAATTCAAACACACTTCTCAGATTCGTTCTCATAGCCGTCTCAAGGTACCATCGAAGTTGGTCAAAAGAAGTTGCAAAATCACTAAACAACCCACCTCTTGCCTTATCAACTCCTAACCATGCAACCCAATAAGAAACATCTATACCATATTGCTTCTTCAACCTTTTTTTAACTTCAATACGATGAGTCAACGGATTATCACTAATATCATTATGTACAATATCAGACACAAGTCTAGAATCAACCATTTTGCTACAAGATCTATGAACAACAACCCCACAAGTATGCACATTATCCAACTTCATAATAAAAAAAATACCAGAATTCATCAACACCTTTCCATGCACAAGCCATTTACAACCCGTAGACGACTTCATCATACATTCAGCAGTTACTCTTGTTGCATCGTTCTTCAAATAATTCACTGCAAAACCCCACTCAACTGCATACTTAGCCAATGCAATCCGGAACGCCGGCACTCCACCTTCAAATTCTTGACCAACACTATGTATAATCCCCTTCCAACTAGCAGACAACAAAACTTTCTTTGGTTCTGGATAAAAACTAGGCAACAAACCACCAATATCATCACAATCGTTAACCAAAGAACTCTCACAAATTACAGAATCAATCCTACAAGAATTATCATTATCAACCTCCACAATTCTCTTATCACCCACAACAACATCAACAACATGAGAACCACTACAACCTACCATTGACAGCATATTTCCCAAATCATCATCACATTCAACAATACAATTAGAATATCTAGGAATAGAGAAAAACAAACAAAAGTTACCAACACTCAACTCCTTGAACTTCGCACATATTTTCTCAACAACTTCATGATAACTACATCACTCACTAATCTTAATAGCAACACAAGAATTACTGTATTTGCACATTACCATGAAACACCCCTCCATACTACAAAATCACAAACCACCAAACAATTGTTCACAGATTCCAAACTGCAAAATTATACAGTTACAACATATCAGTATAAAACATCAGAATTCACAATTCCAAACTACAACTTCAAAACACATTACACTATACAATAAACAAAATCAACAAAATCAAAATCATTACACTATATCACATACAAAAATCACAAAATAAGGATCAAACAAACAAAAATTATCACAAAACAAAGAACTCTAACAACATTGCGAAACACAAACCAGATATCACGCAAATTTGCTTATCTATATATGCATGCATATATGTATCGACAGATACAGACAAAGTGAGACACAGACACACACAAACACACACACACACACACACACACACACAGAGAACGTACGCAGAGATCGCTTATACACAGAGATTCAGATCGCACAACCAGATCCACCTCACAGCATAATGAGATCGACCACACAGCATAAAGAGATCGCTATAACGAAGAGAAATCGAGATTGCAGAGGCAAATATTTGACTTTTTTTTTGAACGAAGCAAATATTTGATTTTTCACGTATATATAGATCTCAACACAAAGGGTAATACAGTCATTTAAAAAATAACAAAATAAAAAATGGGACCTCCAGGTATAAAACTTAAAAAACCGTGTACCTATTAATCTATAAAAAATATATTGGGATTAGAAGGGAAATAGATCCCCTACATAGGACTACATAGTAATTTTCCTAAAATATAATTGGTCGCACACATTTTGATGGCAAGAACAGAGCATAAGATATGATTGATCAATCAATGTAGGCCAAATCTAAAAAAATATATTGACCTATCTAAAATTATTAATTATATTATTTTGCACCAAAGTGCGTATTATTAGTCACACACTCCAAATTGGACTCCAAAGTAAACCTTGGAGGTGGTGTTAGACGGTTTCTTCTGTCACTTTTTTCTTTTCAAGAACATGTCATATCATAACAGTTTGATATTTACATATTTAAAATTTTACAAATGGTTTCTATTTATCTTCTTCAATGTTAAATTACATCTAATTGCACATGAATCATGTGTATCCATCGCGAATGTATATATACATATGTGTGTGTGAGCAGTGTGGGATGCCTAGGAGCAAAAGGATCATATGCTGCAGTAAAAGGGATATGTATAGATAGTTGTACCTTAAATGGAACTTTTTTTTTTTTTTTTGATGTATCCATCACGAATGTATATATACATATGTGTGTGTGAGCAGTGTGGGGTGCCTAGGAGCAAAAGGATCATATGCTGCAGTAAAAGGGATATGTATAGATAGTTGTACCTTAAATGGAACTTTTTTTTTTTTTTTGATCGGCAAAGAAAAAACTTTATTGATGATAACAAACATACATTACATATGATCAAACATCAATAAAGAGAAGACAATAAGCAACAATAACCAAGCACCCCATCTGTAGACGTCCCCAAACGTCCCGGGAGGGAATCCCCGTTCTGTTCATTATGGGCTTACTACAGTTCAGTACTCAACGTCACGGTCCTGTATCTAATCTCGCATAGTGCAATGCAAGACCGATGAATCATCAAAGAGTCCAAATCCGGCAAATCGTTTTGGAAAACAGATTTTTGTAAAGAAGTGCCAAATATGGACTACTTTGCCAGATACAGAGTCACCACCTAAATATTTATTTTAGGGGAATTTAGGAAACCCTGACTCGTAGCCTAAGGCCACGTGTCCATCATCACCAAAGTTGCCTTGGCTCAGGAACTTGGGTACGATTGGGGAAGGTCAGCTATGAGCACCCCCGCTCGCCCAATCAAAGATCGGCCTCTACTAAACACGATATCTTGTTTTGAAAACATATGTGTTCTTATTCCGGTTTATTAGCTAATCTTACTATGTGATGAACACAGCAAAACAAATATAGACTAGATCGCCTAATTTGGAACAAAGCATCGCATATCCGTTTGTTTGGAAATGGTTTGAAGTTTGCTACTCGTAAGTAGGCTAAAACACGGGTTTCAACGAATTATTCCAATTCAAGCAACCCAACCTTCACCCACAGGCATTCAAGTAGTTATATCACATAAGCAATTAGCCTCATGACAAGCATGCTGTCATGTTAACGCTCACACACATGCAAGATGTTAAAGCATAAATACTTACAATGTACTCCGAGCCAAAACAATAGCTAGTTAGTAATCAAATGCGTGATCCTAGCTCATGTTAAGATGGCTAATGCAACGCATACAAAATGCAGCTAGAATAGGCTCGGCTAATCTAAGAATGGCATGTGAAATGCAACAACTCGATGCACGTATTCAAGTTTGAATTGAAATGCTATGCGGTTAGCATGATGCGCCAAGCCCGGTGCATGCAATACAAATGAATGAATGCAAGCATACATAGCATGAGGTATGCTGATTCAAATATGCCCTGAAACTAACCATCAAAGCAGCTAAGTAAAAGGGAGAAAGACATAGGGTTGGAAGACATGCATCGCACACATGCACGCTTATTACACAATTCTCCTTCTCGACGGAGGGACCGAAAGAATAATATAAATTAATGAACTAACAAGCTAATTAAATATTACAAAATGTCTAATTAATTAAGTGAACTAATTAAGCTAAGAAAGCAGTAAAGAGGCCTCGGGAAGAGGGATGAATGCGTGCACGCTCGGCTCCGCTCGGAAATCCACCACCATGCTCATGTTGCCTCTGTTTACCCTGTTTTTCTCCTCTGAAGACTGCACAAGTCCCAAAGTCACTTCTGAACTACTCCCTGAGGATTGTAGGAGGTCACCGGGCAAGAGAAATGGTCACCGGCCATGGAAAAGTGGTCATCGACCACAAATGAAGCTCTCGGCCAAATATGGATAGCCGACTGGCCATCTCTTCCTGCAGAATCCTGTTTGACAGCAGCAGAGGACAAACAGAGCATGGTAAAGCATTTATAATGCAATATATGCACAAACGCCCTCCTTATCATGTTATGAACTCAAAGGAGTGTGGTCCTCGACCCTCGGGCCATCAATCACGCGTTTCGATGCATGATGGCCAAAGAGGCCAAGTGTGCAATTTCAGTGTCAAATGAAATGCACACAAGACAAATAAAAGGCCTCCAGCCTCTATCATGTTTGATTCAAGAGGCAAGAGATGCATGCATGCAAGCAAGACTAATGCAACATGATCATGTTAAGGCGACAAGCATGCAATAATATGTGACAACATATCAAGCATATGACAAGATGCAAGCTAACAAGCATGCAAAATGCAACTTAAGCATGCAAGCATGCAAGATGCAACATGGACAACATGTTAGGGACAATGCATGCAAATATGTAACATGGACAACATGTTAAGCAACCAAAACAAAAGGAAGAATGCATGCCAAATGCATCACAACTTAAGCATGCAACAACATGCCATAGGCCAAGTATACAACAAGGTACATTTGAACTAACATGCTACAACATGTCAATAAGCTTATGACCTAAACAATGCAACCATACATGGCATGCAACAAAAGGCAAAATGGAGCAAGCATGCGACAACATGCAAGACATGCATGCAACAACATGCGAGGATGGTCTTAAACTAATATGGACAATTCTCAAATAGGTCGGCCAATACGATGCCACAAAAAGCATGGAATAGATATGCAAACATGCATGCACAAGGGCCTATCATCTAAGGCATAAAAGAGGCAACTCTTAAACACATTTAAAAGAGACCAATATGGACAAATGACAAGCATTTTAATGCTCTGAAAACATGCAAAGGATGATGCCGAATCAACCTAATAATGCAAACAAATCATGCACAAAAAGCTTGAAACTAGCCTAAGGCTCAAACCATGATCATGTGACACATGAAGCAAATGACCAAAGTGGACCAAAACAGTTCCAAATCATGCCAAAGTAAGCCTAAAACATGCAATGGCCAAAGCTAAAACAAGCTAAAACAAAAGGGGCAAGGCATGAGGCATACAAGGCCACCAAAGAGGTGTTACACTACACCTAAGACAACCAAACATGGCATGATTTAGGCGACCAAAATCAGAGATATGACATGCTAAAATGAGCTCGAAAACCCACTTAGATGGCATCCTAAATGCCTAGACATAATGGCATACACAATGACACATCCATGAGGCATACAACCCTAACTCTTTAAAGCATTAAAGGAGTTATAAATGCAAGCATACAAGCATGACATATGGACTGAAATAGCATTATAAGTGGTGCCAAACCACTGTAACGATCCAAATGGAGCATGCTAGAGGATTCAACACTCGAAGCTAACAAGCAAGATTACATGGTAGCTATACAAAGCAAGTCATGGACTACCAAAACAACCAAAATTAGAGCTTTAGCATGTTAAAACAAAGCTAGAAGCTTAATGGGATTGAGCCAAAATCATGCTAAAAACACATGTTACAACATGATGCATGTTAAGGCTAAAATATGGGATTACAAGACAAGTGTATGAAGCATACATGGCATGTCTAAACCAACTTGAAACAGAGGTATAACATGGCAAAACAAAGCCTAATACCTACTGAATGAAGCTAAAGCAAGCTAGGCATACAAGCTACAACACAAGCCATTTGTGCAAGCATCAAAGACAACAAGGAGAGGGGATAACCCTCTCCCATTTAGGACCTCAAAACCACCTCTCCACCACTGAAAATCCTCTGGATTTCAGTAGTAGAGAGGTCATGCAAAGGCCAAAACAATGGCCAAAAGGTATGGCCTAAAACAAGGCCTAACAAGGCCTTAGAGAGGGGAGACGACCCCAAACCTCAAAGTGACCTTAAGAAAATTCTAAAGTACACAAAATCAGAACTTTTATCAGTTATAGTCGAAGCTTAAAACAATATGCAAGATAGGCTAAAAGCTTGTGCAAAAAAGGGAAATATAAAGTAAATATGCTCACCCTTGTAAACCACATTCAAGAACAAGGCTCCAGCACCTTTATTTGGTCAAAACCAGTCTAAGAACCCTAACAACAACCTTCTAAGGCCTCAACAACCCAAGGATGGTGTAATACTAGGTGTGCTAGTGCAAAAGTAAGACAAAACTCACTTTAGGTCATAAAATGGGATCAAATAAGGGAATATAGATACAAAGTTGTATCTCACTCTCTAACCCTAATTTTCAGAACCTTTGGAACCCCTGAGGAGGGAGGAGAAGCTCCCTCTTTATAGAATTCTAATCTCAAAGCTTGTTAAAGAAGCTTAGCAAGAGAAGCAAATCCCTCCATACACGTGTATGGAGCGGGTGCAAAGTGGATGCTCGCTGTGACAGCTGGCATAAAATATCTGCCAAAAGCAGATGGAAAGGGGTCGACCAGCATAAGTGGCCAATTGACCAACAAAGGTGGTCAACCGACCACAAAAGGTGCCGACCGGCCACAACCTTTGGCCGATGGCAAGGAAACAAGGCCGGTGGCATCATGCCATGGCCGATGAGGTGTGGGGATGGCAAACAAGCCATTCCCTGCCCTTGGAAGCAAAAAAAAACACAAGTGTTTGGTCCAACTAAGCACAAAACAGTCAAGTTGAGAGATCCTGAGGCAAGGCGCGTAGCCGAGACCTCCGAGAACTCAAAACGAACACGAACATAGATGATCACCGAGTGTTCAAACGGTGACGTCCAAGTCTTGAGGACGGTCAAAAATGGGGTGTCTACACCATCCTAATCCCAACTAGGTTCGTCCCAAGAGGGACACTCGATCAAATATAAGCTCAAAACGAGATGTTGGTGAGAAACCAACAAAACCAAAAAAACCAGACAACAGAACAGAACAAGAGCATCCAAACAAACAGACAAAGCACCCACTAAACAAACAAACAGAGCACCCACTCAACAAAACACCCAAACAAACAAACAAATCTGCCTAGACCTCTGCAACTTCTTATCTATCTTGAACAAAGTCTCAATTGCTACAAATTGAAGACCAAATCAATGACAGAAAATGGCAACCCAATTGTGTTATATTTCAACCATGAATCAATTCTAATTTTAATAATCTTTCCAAGTCCCTTGAAATCTGGATGAACTCCATGGAACAAACACTCATTTCTGATCTTCCACACGAGCCACATGAAAATAAAAGGAATAGACTTCCATATTCTCTTTTCAAATCTGTTTAAACTCATACTAGACCACCACTCCAAAAGGCCTCTAATCGACCTAGGTATAACCCAAGACAAATTCCACAAATCTAGAATTCCATACCATAGTTTCCATACCAAGTGATAGTTAAGAAGTATGTGATTAATAGATTCCACTTCGTTCCTACAAAATGGACAAAGATTGTTAACATTAGAATCCAGAACTCCTATTATCTGAAGGTATGCTGTTGTTTTCGCTCTTCATTTCCAAGCCAACTAACCACAAAACTTAACTTTTGGTGGTGCACCATTACCCCACAGCAGTTTCGTAATAATGATAGATGGACCATGATTAAACTCACACCTTCTCCTAGCAGATGAAACTGAGAAAGATCCAAACGAATCAGCAATCCACCTAACCTGATCATCTACATTGACCCTTAAATTGGGAGCACCGTTCAATACCTCAATAAGTCTTCTGACATCCTCCTCTTCCCAAGCTCTTAAAGGTCTTCTGAATGAGAAATTCCACTCCCCTACTGCTTTTTTGGTTTGAACCAAAAGCTTTAAAGAAACATCTTTAATCTCAGATAAACTGAAAAGCCTAGGAAAGACATCCTTCAACTTTGCATTCATCAACCATGTATCCCACCAAAAATGAATCCTCTCCCCATTACCTATCACTATTTTTGAATTATTAACAAAAAAGGAATACAGATCAAATTTTCCCGCATAGAGGATAATATTTCTTGCCAAACTATGGACATTGAACTAGAGATCACCAAACATGGACTCCAGCCACCACCTTCATGACCATACTTACTACACACAATACTTTTCCATAATGAACCATTCTCATAACCATATCTTCACTACCATTTTAATAACAAACTCTCATTCAAATCCTTGATTCTTCCTAAACCCACCCCTCATTGCTTTTTAGTCTTGGTGACTTCCATCCATTTCACTAGATGAACCTTTCTTTTTAACTCTGAATCCCCCTCCATAGAAAAACAGCTTGCAACCTCTCAATACTCTTTGCCACTTCCTTTGGCATTTTGAAAATAGATAAATAATAGATAGGCAAGCTTGATGAAACAGACTTGATGAGTGTCAATCTACCAGCAAAAGATAATAACTTCCTTTTCCATGATGATAGTTTCATCTTCACCTTATCCACAATAGGCTGCCATGTCTTCTTTCTCCTCAGATTGACCCCCAAAAGTAGCCCCAAATATTTTAACGGAAGTTTTTGCCAACTGCAGTTGAGCAATGAGGCATAATACTGAACAATCTCATCTTCTACCCCAATCCCACAGACAACTCTTATGGAAATTAATTTTTAAACCTAACAATATTTTAAAACATCTTAAGATCCTTTTTATTGAGAGAATCTCCTCTTCATCAGCCTCACAAAGAATTATTGTATCATCAACAAATTGAATGTGAGAAATACTAACCTCTTGGCTACCCACCAAAGCCCCTTTAATCAGATCCTTATCTTTTGCCCTTGACAACAGTAAGTTTAAACCTTCTGCTACAATTGTAAAGAGAAATGGTGAGAGAGGATCTCCTTGCCTAAGCCCTTTCTTTGGTGAAAACTCCTTTGTAGGTGATCCATTTACCAACACAGACAATCTTGTTGTTGAGATACAAGTGTTAATCCAATTCAACCACTTCTCACCAAATCCAAAATTAGCCATCATAGACAAAAGAAATTCCCAATTGGCTGAGTCAAAGGCTTTTTGGAAGTCAAGTTTCAGAATTATACCTTTCTTCTTAGATTTCCTCTATCCATCCACCACCTCATTAACTATTAAGACTCTATCCAGAATGTATTTGCCCTCTAAAAAGACAGTTTGAACCTCACCAATGATCTCAAGAAGTACCATCTTGAACCTTCGTGCAAGCACTTTTGCCAACACCTTGTAAGTTGACTTTATAAGGCTAATGGGCCAGTAATCTGTTAAATCAGATGGGTTATCTTTTTTAGGAATCAGGGCTATGAAGGAATTATTGATGCCTTTAACTAGTTTTCCATTCAAATGAAACTCTGTTAGGAATTAGGCAAAATCTTTCTTCATGAATTTCCAACACTTTTGGATGCATGCCATATTGAAACTATTGGGTCTTGGCGTTTTGTTCCCACCACACTCCTTTATAGCTAACCAAATTTCATCCTTGGAAAACTCAGCCTCTGACACCTCTTCAACCTTAATCCTGCTGATAGTTTTGAAGTCCCCTGAGAGTTTAGGTCTGGTCACCCAAGTTTCAAAAAATAGCTTGGAAAAATACCTACATACTTCATGTTTGATTGCAATTGGATCTTCAATTTTGACCCCATTCACATGTACGAAGTCCAGTAGGTTTTTACATCTCCTCCTACTGGCACAGATGTGAAAAAATCTAGTATTGTTATCCCCTATCTAAGTCCAATCCAATCTGGATTTCTGAAACCATAATGAGTCCTTCCTCTTCCTTAATTTCCACACCAAGTCCTTGACTTCACATCTTCTTTTATGTTTAGATTCATCTAATTCCCTTTTTTCTGTCTCTAAATCAAAGCTATGTAAATCCTCCTCAGCTTGTTTAAGTTGATGATCCGCATTCCCAAAAACCTCTTAATTCCACAGTTTTAGTTTGTGCTTCAAGGCTGTGAACTTTTCCTTAATATGTACCCAGTGCACCCCTGTTCTTGGATGTCAGACCATACTGCTGCTGTTGTTTGCTTGAAATTAGGATGCATAGACCAAGCATTAATGAATCGGAATGGCTTTGGACCCCAGTCCCTAGTATGCTAGTAGACAATGATCAGAGACAATCCGAGGTAAGCCCCATAATTTGAAGTCAAACTTTTCTAACCATGCTAGCTCAAACAAGAACCTATCAATCCTACTGCATCTCACCCCCTCTTGAGCATTGCTCCAAGTGTAGTTTCTTCCTTGCATAGAAATATCAGTCATCTCCAGCTTCTCAATAAACTCATTTAAATCAGACATGCCCCTATCCTTCCTTAAACAACCCTTTTTTTCCCCTATCACCCTAATCTCATTAAAATCTTCCCCCGTACACCAAGGATTTTTGAATGAGGATTTTAGATTGACAGTTGATTCCCATACTTTTCTCCTATTAGTAACCTCATTTGGGGCATACGTATTAATAATGACACAACCAAAAGAATTATTGGAAATGCTTGAAAGAAGGATGAGATTTCTATTGCTACAACAATCCTTCAGTGAGACAATCTCAGGATTCCAACCGAAAGTAATCCCCTTGCACTTCCATCAGCATCTACCACCATATAATCCATTATTTCCCAAGGCCAAATTGTTCTAATCATCCCCTCATCCAAATAGCTTCTTTTAGTCTCTTGAATCAGTAAGATGTCCACCTTCCTGTCTCTCACCAAGTTTTTGATTCTCCTTCTTTTTTCCGATCTTCCTAGACCTCTAATATTCTATGACATAATAATCATTAAAACTTTTTTATGACACCAAATCACTTGCAAGCTATCCATTAAGCTTGATAAGCCTCAGCCCTATTGATGTGTAACGCCTTCAATTTTCCAACATAATTTAGGTACATCAACCAACATTCATTAAAAGAATAATAGCAATTCTCCATCCTTTATATCATTGATCATTAAGGTTTGTACAAAATAGTCCCACATGCGAATTATACATTCAATGATATCAAATACATGAATCTATAGCATGTAGAACGTCAAATCCAAAAAACAATAAAATAAAATGCCCTTAAGGGCTTACACATTCCAAGGCTTAAGCATGGTTACACAAAAATGGTCTCTCGAACCCAAATAGTTATAGCCCTTGGCTTGCAAAAATTACAATCACAACAAAATAGAGTCTTGTGCTCTCACTACATACACCCACACCCAAGTTTGGCGAGTTGACCACGTCTTTTCCTGTACCATAATCCCATAGGGTGAGCATAAAGCCCAATAAAGAATCCTTAATAAAGTATATACATTTTATACAAGTCTCAAGGAATGAAATGCTTATGTCATGTTATGCTCTTTTGAAAGAAAATCTCATTTGCTCATCTTTTAAAAAAAACCATCATGTTCAATGATAACTTAAAATCTCAACAATTTAACTCAAAGGGGTGGTAAATACGACTCAGGTAATCCCTAGGTTGGTGTCTGCAAGTAGGCAAAACTAGCACTACCAAAACCCTACTTTACAGGTTGCTAACCGGAAAGGAAGTGGTACCTCCTCTGCGTGTGTTTTCGGTCTTTCACCCCAGACACTTAGGCCAACTTAATCAATTTTATCTACACCCCCTATCCGGACTTACCAACATATTTACCCCAAAACATTTTAATAAATCTCATTTCTCAATATTTCTTTCTCAATGCAAGTTTCAAATCTCAATTCAATATTTATAACAAGCAAGTATTGAAGTGTCAATGCAACAATTATCCATGTAATGTAATGATTATCTATGCGATGTATCATCCTACCATTACAAAACTTCCCCAAAAACTCTCCGTTGTGATCACAATTTCCACTTCCCTTACCAATGCATTTCAACATATATCACATATAAATTTTATAACTATCCGAGTGTAGCAACAATTCCACATCTCATGTGTTCTCAACGTTTTGTCATTTCATGATTATGTACATATATACTTAAACAATAGATTCCAAAAATCCACTAATTCTCATATACCAAGAAAATTGTCATTTGTATACAATAATATGAAATTTCCACTTAATCATTCATTTAGCACAAGAAAATCCATAGGTTCTCATCATTTACCAAACCCTCAAATTTCTAGGTTTTTCATCAAAACTAGACATTCCTTCATCTCTTGGTATAATCTCACCAAAAACATCATTCTTAAATCAATGTGATTCAAATCCTCAAGAAAATCTTTTAAAGAAAACAAGAGATAAACCCATTTTACAAAACCACCAATTTCTTGAGCCAAAAATCAAATTTTCAAAGCCATCAAAGGGGGAAATCTCGAAACTAACCTAAACTTGCGAAAATATATATATGACTCTAAGAAAATCCCTACCTCAAGTTTTGAAGAAGAGATGAGATGAAACCCCAAAATCAATGCTGTAGAAATTCAATCTCCACCGCATAAAATGAAGCCCTCGCTTAGCTTTCCAAAGTTTGTGAAGGATGATGGATCAAAACCCCAATGGATTGGAAAAGATCAGGGGTTTATGGTGTTTGGTGGGTGTTTTTAGAGAGAAGGCAGAGGAAATGATATTTTTAGAGAGAGAGAGAGAGAGCGATGTGTAAAAATTGAAATGTACACAGCCCTAAAAGAGAAGAAAAAATAGAATTTTCGAACTCAGTCGACTCCCGTACGTGTGGCACCCATTCCCGCACGTGTGGAGCGTGCATTCCACACGTGCAGCACTCTCCTACACCTTCCTTCCGCACCTACCTTTATTGCAGTAGCCAACCTTGGATTTCCCCTGTTTCTCCTACGTGCGGCCTCACCTCCCACATGTGTGGCCCCTCTCTCGCACGTACGGCCCAAGGCCCTACACGTGCGACTCTGTCCTCCAGCCAGGAACATTCCCAGCCCAACACTAGACACTCCGAATCCAACCTCACACCTTCCGAAACATGAGAAACTTGACACAGAAATAAATAGAAACAAGGATTTTGAAATAAGTTTCCAAAAACAACAACCCAATTATTAATCAAAACCTCGCACTAGAACCTAACACTATAATGGGAGAAAACCTAACAAAATTCAAGGGAGACAAAACGAATAATGAACCCAGTCATCACATGATGACCCTTTCAAGATCATGTTCTTTAAGTTCCATAATCTTATGAATTGTTTCCCCTTCATTCTTGTGATAGTCGACCCCAAATCTTTGCTAATTTGTACTGTTATCTCAGCTTCTCTTCTCATCACCCTTTTCCAACTCGATCTTCTATTATGAGACAAAGATACCGAAACTGCAGCTACTACTACTCTAATGATGGCTCCACTTTTAAAACTGCTTCCAGCTGGGATATGACAATGATTTCTTCTCCTTCTATTCTGGCCTTGCCTCATAAAACTCCTATTTCTTTTATTATCTCTCACTTCAGACATGACTTTCCTTAAATTAGAAGAAGATGGGCTCCCACTTGAATTTTCATTGAACAAGTGAGTTTGGGCTGAATAAATGAGATCATTTTTCAATGGCCCACAAACTAACAAACCATCCTGGGCTTTCTTTAATAACACTTCCAAATTTATGCTGGGCCTAATACCTTCAGACCCACTAAGACTTCTAATAAATCCAATCTTTTGAATGCTTCCACCCATTTCATTATTATTATTATTATTTGCTTCCCTATAGAGCCGCTCCCCTTGCATGCCTGACTCATCCCTAAGCAAACTAACACCTTTTGCATTCCCTATCCTGATGTCAGTTTCTTTTACTCCAGATTCCCATTCCACTCCCCTCTCATCAATCGTCTCATTTTCCTTGGCACACACAGATTTGGAACTATGTTTAATCTCCACATCATTGCTTAACACTTTTGCCATTGATAAATGCTCATCATCTTCCAAAGCTGAGTCACCCAAGCAAGTTATCCAATGAAAGATTGAAATTACAAAATTAACCTTCTAAGGAAATTACTTATCAGTTTGATTTGCACTATTTGTTTTGTAAGGGGTACAGGGTATGGTAGGAACATTAGTTTAGAGCATATCTGTCTCAACAATGTGAACACCCTATTATCATTGACCAGCACTATTGCAATGGCTCACATGATTGTCCAGAGTAGGTAAACTTGAATTTATTTACCTTGGGCTTATTTTAATGTGATTTGGTGAGCAAAAGGACATGGGTTTAAGTATTTGGGTTATTGAACCCATTTAAATCTTTTATATTTGACTCTTCAATTAGTAAGGGTTCTTATGATTAAGCTCATGAGGATTACTACATATTAGTTTCTTGTCTTATCATTTCTATTGACCTATGTTACCAAGAACGTGGATCGTTCCGATATATGGAACGGGAATAGGAACGTAGTACGCTACATGTTCTAAAATGTGGTACGATAAGAGTAGACTTATATATATTACACTTAAGAATTTAATGTACTTTTAGAGTAATTTTCTTTTAACTATTAGGTATCCATTTTTTTTTCTTTTTATGTAGCAAATCATTTCTATGACAATTATGACTCATTTTTTTATGTTTTTGTCTTGTCAAAACTTAACTCACCTTAGATTTTAGTTTATATATTTGCCTTTTTTCTCCTAAGGTAACATTTAAAGAAATATATTGGAAAAAACTTTTCGGATTGCATCGGATCACTAAATTTACCATTTTAGAACGAAAGTGTATCATGTTTCAGAACATGTGTACCAATACGTAAATCGCTAGGGTACTAGTGTTTTCTGATAACATAGCTATTGAGACCAAAAAAAAGTAAATTATACTAATCTCCCTTAAAATTTATGACAATTGCAAATATCTTCCTCTAGGTTTCTAAAATGACACTATCATACCCTTTGCCTTGGAATAGTCTTTCAAATTCCCTCTTTCTGTTAGTTTTCTATCTTTAAGAAAGATTGGAATTGATGTGGTATGCATAATTGTAACGCCTCAAAATAATCCAACACAAATTAACCACATCAACCAACATCCACGAAATAATAATAACAATTCTCCCATCTTTACATCATTAATCAACAAAGTTTATACAAAAGTTCCACATGTGAATTATACATTCAAAGGTATGAAAATACATGAATCTATAGCATGTAGAGCATCAATCCCAACATAAATAAAGTACCCTTAAGGGCTTACATATTCCAAGGCTTGAGCCCGGTTACACAAAAATGGTTTCACGAACCCATACATTTAAAGCCCTTGGCTAGCAAATAATTCACAACAAAAATAGAATCATCTACTTTTCACAAAACTATGTCCACGCCCTCAACTTGGCGGGATCACCACATCTTTTCCTGCACCAAAATCCTATAGGGGTGAGCATAAAGCCCTATAGAGAAACCTTAACAAAGTATATACAGTTATGTAAGATTCCCAATATTGAATGCAAATGCCATGCAATGCCAATTAAAGAGAAATTTATTTACATGCTCTTTTGAAACATCATCATATTCAACAACAATTTGAAACCTGAACAATTCCAAATTTACAATTTTATTCAATGGGGGCGGTAAATACGACTCAGATAATCCCTAGGTTGGTGTCTGGAAGTAGGCTCAACTAGCACTACCAAAAACACCACTTTACCGGTTGCTAACCGAAAGGGAAGTGGTACCTCCTCCGCGCGAGTTTTCGGTCTTTCACCCCAAACACTCAGGCCAACTTATCAATTTCATCTACACCTCATATCCAGACTTACCAACGTATTTACCCCATAACATTTCAATAGTTCTCATTCAATTATTCTTTTCTCAATGTAAGCATTTCCAAACTCAATTCAAGATGCATAATAATAATAATAAATTGAATGAGTATGTAATGCAATAATTAATGCCTCATAATATTTCTCCATTTTTTCTCCCTCCAATGTTATTTCACAAAATAACCATATGCTCAACCAAAGCCATCAACACATAGCAATATTTTCTCATCATGCACAATCCTTTAGCAATTTAGTCTCTTCAAGACTATATGTAATTTTTCGAACATCAATTTCCAAGATTTACAATTCTCATAATCCATGGTACTCAACAATTTGTCATTTCACAACTATACATGTTCATGCATTTAACAATAATTTTAAAATAAATTCTCAATCCTCATATATCAAGAAGATTGCCATTTTTGCAATCCATATTATGAAATCTACACTCATTCATTCCTTTAACACAAGAAAAGAAGGAAATCCATAGGCTTTTCCCACATGTTCCAAAACCCCCTAATTTTTAGGGTTCTTCATCAAAACCAAAACATCTCCCCATTCCCTTGGTGAAATCTCTTCAAAATCATCTTTCTTAAGTTAATGAAAATGAAACCCTCAAGGATTAACAAAAAGGTTGAGATTTAAACCCACTTTTGAAATCTCTACATTTTGAACCACAAAATCAAAAGCAATAAAATAACTTCAAGAAAACCCTTAAACACATCATCATTGCAAAATATGTATATATGACTCAAAGGAGTCCTTACCTCAAGGTTTGAAGAAGGAAAGGAGATAAAGCCCTAGAAATCAAAGATGCCAATTCCCAATCTCCACTGTACACAATGTAGCTCTTGTGGAGTTCTTTATCTTTGATAAAGGAGCTATGGGTGAATTTCAAATAGATGGCAGAAGATCAAGGGTTTTGATCTTGTTTTGAGGTAGAAATGTAGAGAGAAGGGAGAGCAATATGTTTTTAGAGAGAAAGAGATATATGAAAAGTGATCCACACAGCCAAAAAGAGAAGGAAAAAAAAAAAAAAAAACAGAGCCTCACGGACTCAGGCCCGTCCGCACGTGTGGCACTTGCCCCCGTACGTGCAGCTCTGATCCCCGCACGTGTGGCTCCTTCTGCACCTCCCCCTTCGCACCTGCAATTTAGGCAGTGTGCAACCCTTCAAGACTCACCCTTCCCAGCACGTGCGGCCTCATCCTCGGCACGTGCGGCCCCATTCCGCACGTGCGGCCCAAGGCCCCGCATGTGCGACTCTGGCCCAGCAGCCCCAAATTTTTCTGGTTTGTTCGCAGGCACCACTCCGGACTCGGCCGTGCACCCTCCGAAACAAGTGAAATTCAACACCGAAAAAAAAGACAAGAACAAGAATTTTATTTGAGGAAAACTTCCAGGCATCACAAACCTAAAGAAGACAAAGGTGAAGTGACGTAAAACGAAACCGATCATTACAATAATATTTTTTAAGATCCCACTTTACCCTTCATCCATTCCACTAAATAGATACCAACCTCACAACACTAAAAAAATACAAGTCTTCCAACAACACTTTAAAAAAATAATACCATCTTAGTGGAGGGCAACTCAGGGAAGGTAACAGTCATTCTAGAAACTTGGGGGAAAGTATCTGCAATTGTTATAAAATAAAATAAAAATGAGAGACAAATTTCATTAAAGTTTGATTGCATTGTTTGGTTTTAACGATGATGTAGACAAATGCAGTACAATTGAGTAATGTGTATTTTGCGGATGTGCATGGAACATCGGCCAACAAAGAGGCAATTACGTTAGATTGCAGCCCATATAGGTTTAGCGTCGTAACCAGCCAGTAATCCTTGGATTACCAAAGGCCTCTCAGTGGAATAACATATAATTAGGGGCTGAGGAAGAAAATATACAAAATATACATAGTCCATAGAGCTGTGCAGACATATATGAGATAGAAAGATTAAACCTTTTACAAATATACGTGACGTCATAATGCAGGTCTTACGTCACATCCAAAACAAAAGTAGTCAAAAGGGACTTAGCTCAATATACACATAACAGAAAACTTGTTCATACTTCAAAGAGGACAAGGTCTTAAACATATGCCATTTAGACTTGACTTGCTCACGAAAGGGAACCTCCTTGGAGGCACAATAGCTGGCTGACAAAACAGAATCTTAGGCCATCAACTCTGGGCCTGGTCATGTGCTTACTAACCTACATACATAATAACAAATAGTGAGTTGGTGCCCAGTGAATAACAACAAAGTAAAGGGTTTAATCAATGATGTCCGTCACAGAGTCTTATGCATATTCAGATTTCAAATAAAAAACGAATTCATACACATATTCAATCATCAAAGCAGAAACAGATTCATATACGTAGTTGCATCCGGATTCAAAGTTCGTATATTTCTCATCATAGTGCGTGGCACATCCATTAGCATTAACAAATCTAATGACCCATAAAGAGACGGCCATAAAGGGCATTCCGACGACCCATGTACACAGAGGTGTTTCTGATGACCCACAAAGGGACTGCCACGAAGGCATTCCGATGACCCATAGAAGAACGGCCAAAGGTATTCCGATGACCCATAAATAGAAGCACATATCATAGAACCCCCAGATGGTATAGACACAGATAGTAAACAATTCATGGGTTCCAAAAGTCTAGTTAATTTTCGAGAAAAAGCACGTGATACAAATGAATGCGTGGAACCAGAATCAATCAGCACATAGGCATTCTAAGCACAGATAGAGATTATACTTGACATCACAAATTCGATTTTCTGCACATCACCAGGCACAAGCGCAAATACTCGACCTTGCCTCAAGGTTTCCTTTATGGTATTAGCTTTCGTATTCATTCTTGATGCAGAAGCGGATCCTATTGAACTTGCCGCTGGATGGTTGGTATTTTTGAGCCTAATAGGACAATCTTTCATCATATGGCCGGTTTTACCACACCTGAAACAGGCACTCGTCACTTGATAACAAATCCCTTTGCGTTTCCTACCACATTTTGGGCAAGTCGGTGCAGATCCACTACTTTGGCTAGAGCTACTGTAAGATCCCGTATTTTGCTTCTTTGAGAATGACCGACCTCTTTTAAAATTAGATCCCGATCTCTTACCCCTCCACTCAGTTGTCAGAGCATTAGTATGTTTCTTCGCGACTAAGTTGGCTTCAGCCATAAGGGCTCTATCAAGGACTTCCATATATGTTGGTAACTTCAATACACCTACTCGATCAAATATGTCCAAGTCTAGTCCTCCCTCAAACTTTCGTGCTTTCTTATAATCGGTGTGCACCATGTCTGGGGTAAAACGAGCTAATTCAGTAAACTTGGCCTCATATTCGGCCACTGACATCCTGTCTTGTTTGAGTTCTTGGAATTCTGACACTTTTCGGTCTCTGAAGCATTGGGAAAAGTACTTGTTATAGAATATCTCATTAAATTGAGCCCATATCATGTCCCCATTGCTATTTTGGACCAATAGCCACCATCCCCAGGCTTCATTCTTTAGGGTGTAAGTGGCCAAGAGCACCTTCTGAGTTGCGGATCAAGGGAACACTTCAAATAACTTTTCTATTTCTAGTAACCAGGTTTCTTTCTTCAATGGTTCAATGCCATCCAAGAAGGTCGGGGGTTTCATTTTCATAAATTTCTGAGTCAAATTGATGATGTCACTATTGTCTGGTTCAACCACTACTAGCGGAGGAAGAAGTAAAGGTTGTTGTCTTAGTTGCTACGTCATGGCTTCAGTCAATGCTGCAAGCATCTGTTCTATTCGGCTCATACGATGTAATGCCCTCAAAATAATACATATTAACCCACATTCTTGACATACATAGACATAAGAGAATAAAGCATATTTCTATTTATCAATGTATTCATTACAAAAGTATTACATGTTGACAACAAAAGTAAATGCCCTATGGGCTTACAACTTTCCAAGCCAACACTTGGTTACAAAAAGAGAGTACTAACTCATACACATTAAGCCCTCGACTTGAATTTAGATGTAATACCAAAATAGCAAAACAACCAAAAGAGTCTTCAACTCTCAAAACCTTCCAAGCTATGTCCTTGGAGGTGGCATGTCACCTGAACCTGAAAATGATGTCCCATATAGGGTGAGCCACAGCCTAGTAGAGATATACTAAACTAAATATGAGCAATGACTAAAACAATAGCATTTGATAGATGGTTAACACTTATAAACCAATTTATATCACAATACAGTTCCATGACAATCATGTCCATGTTACATTCCACTTTCCTTTACTTATCCAAATCGTTTCATAAACATGGCTCAGAACCTGGCCAAACAATTCAATGAGACTATAACTCATATTAAAACACTTCCATACTTCACAATTCACATGAGATTACAACTCATATTGAAACACTTCCATACTTCAAATGATACACATATTTGCTGCATCAATACTTCAATTTAATACACATATTTGCTGTATTAATGGAGTCCATCCCCTATCTCCTCCCAAACAAGTTTGAGAGTCTATCCTCTATCTTCCCTCGAACCATGGAGTACATCCCCTATCTCCTCCCACATAATACACATATTCCAAGTATATAAATACTCATTATATAAAAGGATCATTCAATACACATATTTGATGTAATATTCCAACCGTCATATTTAATGACATATTCAATGTGATTAGTTTCAGTTTTCCCTAATCAATATACAGTGTCTACAACAATCAAGACTATCCTCCACCGATAGCCCAAAGTAGTTATTTCTAAACAGAAAATAAATGCATTAAACAGATATAATGTCAACATTTTCATATGTGAGTGATTAATTTATCCAACTCTACCATTCAACTTTATCATTCTCCAATTTCATAATTTCCAACTTAATTTCATATTCCCACAAATTAATTATTCAAATTAATTTATCACATAGCTAGGGCATTTTTCCCTAATTCTCAATATCAACCTTAAGGTTCAATTTCATCAATATAACGACAATAATTCCATTTTCCAAGGTCTCATATACACATGGGATTTAACATTTTGGAAACCCCCTTTTTATAAATTACGAATCAAACCCTAACTTTTTCCAAAATTACCCAACAACACCAACTAATCAAAATGACTAAAATTCATGTCAAAACCCATAGGATGGAGTACGGTATCCCTACCTCGAAATGAAGAGACCAAGTGGAGAAGATGGTGAAAACCCAAAGTGCTCCAAATCCAAGATCTTTCAAATTAAAGCGAAGCCCTCGCGAAGCTCTACCTTTTCTACAAAGGAACAAGGATAGAAACACACTAGATCTAGATCAAACCTTAGAGAGAAGATATATAGAGAGAGAAAGAGCTGCTAGTCTAGGGTTTCTATAAGAGAAGAGATGAAAAAGTGAAGGAAGAAGAAGCTGCTGCGAACTGAAATATACGAGGCTCGCTCGAGCGAAGGAGTGGTCGCTCGAGCGACTAGACACATGGAACCCTCGCTCGAGCGTAGAAAGCCTCGCTCGAGCCAACAAATCGAAGCTTCAGGTCTACAACCAGAAGCACGCTCGAGCGAAGAAACCCAAAACATACAGCTCGCTCGCTTGAGCCAAGAAATGCAACCCTTAAGTCCAAAACCAGACGCAGACGCAGGCTCGAGCGCAAGACTTCTCGCTTGAGCCACCAAACACAACACCCAACTCTCGCTCGAGCGAAGGAACCCTGGCTCGAGCGAAGGAACTGAAACAAAGAGCTCGCTTGAGCGACAAAAGCCTCGCTCGAGCGAAGGAGCAAAATTCTGAACAGCAACTGTTGGTTTAAACTCACAACCAACTTGTAACAAACCTGCCCAACACAACCTAAAACTCAAATATATGGAATTAAAGGATGACAACAAGATATATACAACAATCAACTCCACGGAACCTAAGTCCAGATACAACAACCGAAGGAGGAAGAATCGGGATCACTATATACGAGCCTCTGAGGATTCACTTGTATCATTTCCCCTTGCATTCTCCATGTTGCTATAAAGACACCAAGTAATAACAAACATAGGAATAATTTTGTTCATTTTTTTCAATTTTATTTCTCCAGATTCAAATTCAATTTTCACATTTATAAAGATTACCACACACTCACACATGCTGGAGATATGTCCCTACTTCTTTCTAGGACATCCTATAGCTCATATGGACTCGTGTGTGCGGTATAACATGTGCTTTGATACCACTCTGTCACGACCTAAACCCGCTCTTATAGGTTTAGCGTCGTAACCGGTCAGTAAGCCTTGGATTACCAAAGGCCTCTTAGTGGAATAACATACAATTCATTGCAAATGATATAATAAAAGAGTTCAAATTTACATAATTAAATTTGTAACCAATCCTCATGTAAAAAGGACCTTTTTATGAGTCAATTTTTTTTTCCAAATTATAAAGATTTTAATGTGCAATAAATTGACAAGATTATGCAGTTTTTATGAATTAACGTATGTACCCTTTTTGTACAACCGTAATTACACATCCATTAACAAAATGCTCATTTTAGTTGCCATCAAAATGCAAATTTGTGAACTTGTAAGAAGAGTTTAATTGACTGACTGATACTGTCTTCAATTTGTTACTATAATCTACACAACATCAAATTAGATTTCATCAACATAAATATTCGATATTTTACAATTATCTTTCCTATTTTAAATAAGGATAAATTACACTTACTTCTAAAGTTTTGCGAAAATATAATTAATTTTACATTTTTGACATAGCTATATTAATCTCCCATTTAGTAAGGTTAGAGTAACTAAAACAATGTAAATAAAGAAATATAAATATGCATTTTAGTAGAAAAAATGTAACATCATTTTTTCATTCACACAACTAACAGACTATTGATAAAAAATAATTTAATTGTCATGAGAATTAAAATCTTAAAAAGACAAATATAATTATGTCAAAAGTGTAAGATTAACTATATTTTTTAAAGAACTTTTATAAAGTTGAGTGCAATAAACCCTTTAAATAATATATATATATATATATATAAGTGCCCTATTTGGTAGCATTTGTAAGTCAACTTATCCCGTTTATTTGCTTTAAAAAAATAATAAAAATAAAAAATATATAATGATATTTAGTTGCAATTTTAAAATAACTTATTTAACTTTTTGTAGGTTATATAAAACCATTAAATATGTATGGATTACGAGTTCAATATAGTTTTATTACAATTATAATTTTCAACAGTGCTATGATATTTACACACCCTCCAAAAAAAAATGAATAGCTTATTTAATCAAATATGTTTCTTTTTTTCACATATTATCAAAAGTTGCATCAAATAAATTTATAATTTTTTTAATTTTTAAACTAATAAAATAATCTAAAATTATAAACATAAATTACAATTTATAAGTGATATTTCTGAGTAAATTTTGGATATATTATTCTAGGTTTGTAGTACTCATATTAAAATTTGATTATTAAAATAAAATAATTTTTATTAATTTTTTAATTTAAATTATTTGTCTATTTCTATTAATTAAATCTAGTGGGAAAAATATGTATTTTATTAATTAGATTCATTGTAATTGTACGAAAAATATTTAAAATATTTTTTTAATTGTCAATTTTACTTATATGGTATAGATTCAAAAATAAAATGATTGAGGTTAAAATTGAAAAAAAAAAATAAAAACTCATGATTTATTTTGTTACAATAATCAAACCTTTTGTAATTTTTCCAAAATTTTATAAATAAGATATATCAAGGATTCATTTGATATGGGAATGTACTTAATTTTGTAGAATTAATGAGAAATAATTACCATGTTTGATTTCAGGAAATTGAGTCAACTTTTCATAAATTTAAGTATTTTTTTTCATATTTTTTTATTTATAGTAGAAAAAAATTTAATAATTTTCGAAAAGAAATTTATTTTTTAAATGTACTTAACTTAGATATACTTTAGAAAAATATAATAGTTATAGAAAAAATCTTTAAAAAATCATCAAATATAAAAAATATTTAAAAAATATAAAAATTTAGTACATTTTTTTATTCTTGTGTATTGATTGAATTTTTTAAAAACTAATTCATAAATAATTTTCAAAAATTATTTAAAATATTAAAAAAATACAAAAAAATAAAAACTTAATTTTCAGAAAATTAATCAAAACCAAACAAGGTGAATCTTCTCCTTTTCTTTTTTTCTAATGAATTTGAACAAAAAAATTGACTTTCTTATTTTTTGACTTTTTAACTAAAATAATCCATTGTCAAATGGGACATGAGTAATTATAAAATGATGACTCATTTATGTGTTATAGTTTTTTTATTAATCTAGAATATCACATAAATAATATCATTATGAAACTACTTATAACTTTATTTTTTATTTAAAGATATATGTCAATTTGTTTTGTACAATTTTTATTTACAATATACAATACATAACTTAAATATAAAAATAGTATAAATTAATTTTTGGTTTGGTAATCAATTTTCAAATAATTGTTTTTATTCTTAATATCTTAACAAATAAATGGTATAAAGTATAATACTAACAATTTAAAATTCACAATTCATTGCAAATGATATAATAAAAGAGTTTAGATTTACATAATTAAATTTGTAACCAATCCTCATGTAAAAAGGACCTTTTTATGAGTCAAATTTTTTTCCAAATTATAAAGATTTTAATGTGCAATAATTTGACAAGATTATGCAGTTTTTATGAATTAACGTATGTACCCTTTTTGTACAACCGTAATTATGCATCTATTAACAAAATGCTCATTTTAGTTGCCATCAAAATGCAAATTTGTGAACTTGTGTGGAGAGTTTAATTGACTGATTGATGCTATCTTCAATTTGTTGCTATAATCTGCGCAACATCAAATTAGATTTCATCAACATACATATTCGATATTTTACAATTATCTTTCCTATTTTAAATAATGATAAATTACACTTACTTCTAAAGTTTTGTGAAAATATAATTAATCTTACATTTTTGACATAGCTATATTAATCTCCCATTTAGTAAGGTTAGAGTAACTGAAACAATGTAAATAAAGAAATATAAATATGCATTTTAGTAGAAAAAATGTAACATCAAAAAGAGGTGCATGACACAGGGTAAAGCTAAGCACGTCTGTCAACAACTTACAAAGATACGACCTAACCGCAATCACTGCTAACCGGTCTACCTCTACGCGACTTGAATGACATCCCACTTAACCTAACTCAGTTTTACCCTCACTTAGCACAAACCCAGGAATACTATTGTTCATATTATTATTATATTAAATTCAAATTATGCCATATATGGTCTCATGAATTTACTGTAGAGGATAAGGTGGCTGAACGGCCACTGCCAACAAGCAAATTTGCTCCTGGATCTGCTACTCAATTAACTGTATCTGATTATTAATATTCTTTAATTGATGTGTTCTTATAGACTGCAAATGGTGATTATCAACAGTAAGCTAGAAATTATGACGCAAATTATAATATGTTAATAAATCATGTAATTCAACAAGTCTATCAATAGGCATACATTAAAATATTAAAAGATTAAAAGAGAAATACTTACAATCAGAACTACAAACTTTATTAAATAAGAAAGAGGCACATCGAGAGAGAGCACACTTATGTTAAAACTTAAAACATTCTGAAAGAAAAACTTGTCCTCAACAAGGGTGAGGCTATCCCTTATATAGACAAATAACAATAAGATAAGATAAGGGTGAGAATAGGTAGCGTGTTCATGTAGGTTGGAGCCGATCGTCCTTATCCTTACCTTATCTTTAAAGTGGATAGATGTATGGTAATACTAGATGGCAGACAGGGAATCTGCTTTTGCCAAAAGTTGATATCCTGTTAATTTGTCATTTTGTGCCGACACTGTGCTGGTGGAAGACAAGGTCATTCAACCTTTCCTTTTCCTTTCCTGTCTTTTTCTTTTTCAATTTTTTCTAAAATGAGACTAGTCAAAGAGTCCCAAAAATCACCAAGATTAGGTTCATTGTCGGCAGGGTCTTGAGATTCTTCAACAAGGACTGCAAACTCATTTTCATTATGTTCTGGATCTTCTTCTGGATCAAGCTCTTCATTGCTAGAAACAGATTTCATACTGGTATCATCATTGGATAAAGACTGAAGGAACTGTTCCTTCATATAATCCATACTTTTGATAATTAATTCCTGTTCGGACAAATTTGGAAACTTTTGTCATAATTCTGTTTGAATCTATAAAAACAGATTCTTTATTACTGGAGTTACTGAGAGTAATTTAGGAACAGCATCCCAGCATGCTTTGGTATGAGCATGGATTTTCTGTAAAGTCTCCTACTATTGTTTAGGGGTATCAAGGCCCTTTGTCCACCACTTCACAAAGAAAACTCTTTTAAGTCGTGGGACTTTGTTCTGGAAGTCACATTGGAAATCCCATTTCCATACCCATGGAATGCCAAAGCAAATAACAAAATGGACAACAGATTTAGATATAGAAATGTCTTTGTCTACTGGAAGGCGACTGTAGGCAATTTGCCATTAATTGAAGGCCTGTCTAATGCGTTTTGGAAAAATATCTAACTATAGCCTGAACTTATCCCACCAAACGAGAAACCAGTTTGGGAGATCGTGTAAAGAACGTCGGAACAAAGCAGAGAAACCAAGAATGGCTCCGAGGGGGATTCTAATAATAAAATGCATAAGTGAATGCATCTATATAATCCTAATAACTTTAACAGGATTCCTTGTTACGGATATCCAAAGTTTTGGTAACATGGGGATGCATACCCCAAGCATTCATAAGCATAATTTTCTGGATCGTCGCTTTGCTGAAATTAATAGGACTGGCAGTGCGATTGGGATCATCCAAGGTATGTTTGAACTCAATCGAAGCAGCCTCAACGAGTATCTATTCATAAATATATCGGTACTGATCAAAGTGAGGTGGAAATTGTTGGGTGGTAAGAGACCTCCTTTTGATCTCCCGTGGATCAGACATCCATTGTTCGTCTTCTGTGTTAATATAGATGACTGTTTACTCAATAATTGTATTATGTATATATGGTTCTGGAGGAGTAAAAAGGAAGTCTTTAGCAGTTTGGCTAGATTCTCTTTTTTTACTGGAAAGGGCAGCTTAAAGCCTTGGAAATTCTGTATGGTAAGGATTCTGTACATGGTAAGGGTTAGATCCCCTTCCACGACCCTGCTGACCGGAGCCTCGGCCTCTACTGGTCATGTGAACCCAGCAAGTATTCACGGGTTAGAAAATCCGGTAAAGAATTCTATTCACCTTTAATATATTCAATATCAAAATCAAATGCTGAAAGTAAACTTTTCCAGGAAGCAAATATTTGTTTTTGAGCAAGATTCTGGACATCTTTCTTAAAGATTTGTTTGGCTACAGAACAATCAACACGAATTAAAAAATGCTGATTTAGTAAATCATCTTGGAATTTAGAAACACATTTAACAATGGCTAAACATTCTTGTTTAATAGTTGGATAATTTAAAGCTGCTTGTTTCCAACTACCTGAAGTAAACCGTTAAAGTTCTTCTATTTTGCTGTTAGGGTTGAACTGTTTTAGAATTATAGCGATCCCAATTTTTCTCCCATTATTTATTGTATTCTGGACTCAGGTCTATTGGTTGTATGTTGTTGCCTGTATCTCGTTTCCATCCTTTGATTCTTTGTATTTGAGTTTTGGGATGTGTTGAGTGAGTTTGGAACAGGTTGGTTGTCAGTTAGAATTAATGGTTGCTGCCCAGGATTTGGCTTCTTTGCTCGAGCGTGGCTTTTTGTGCTCGAGCGAGGCCTGAGTATTTGCTTCTTCACTCGAGCGAAGATTGAGGGTCTTTAGGTTTCTTTTTAGACGCAGCCTCTGCTTGAGCGAGCCTTATTGCGCTCGAGCGAGCCTGGTCTGGTGTGTCCCTTCGCTCGACCGAGAACTCTTGCACTCGAGCGTGCGTCTGCGTCTCTTTTGGACCTGTAGGTTGGTATTTTTCACTTGAGCGACACTTCTTGCGCTCGAGCGAGCGAGCCCTATGTTTTGTGTTCCTTCGCTCGAGCGTGTGTCTGGGTTACAAACCTGAAGCTTTGCATTGTTCGCTCGAGCGACGCTTCTTTCGCGCGAGCGAAATTTTTTTGTGTGTGGTTACTCCAGCGACCACTTCTTCGCTCGAGCGAGCCTCAATTATATCAGTTGGCAGTAGCGTGATATTCATCACATTTTCATCATCTTTTTCATCCAAAAACCCTAATCCGATTGCCCCTCTCTCTAAAGTACCCCTTATGTCTGCAAATACTCTTTATCTAGAGTTCTCCTACCCTATTCCCTTTGTTAAAAAGTTGGAGCTTCAAGTGGGCTATCTTTTGATCCAAAAAAGTTTGGGATTGGAGCACTTTCAAATTTCTCTTTCTCCTCCTTTGAGCTTCTTCATTTGAGATAGGGATAATCTACTCATTCTGATGAGTTTTAACATAAATTTTAGTCATTTTGTATAAATGGTGAGATTTGGGAAGTTTGGTGAAGTTAGGGTTTTGAGTTGAAATTGTAAAAGAGGGATTTTCTAATGTTGGGCTTCTTTGTGTATGAGAGGTCTTGATAATAAAAATATATATGTAAGGTGAGTGGAATTTGACCTTGGTTAGAATTTTTGAGAAAGAGAGGAAAATGCCCTAATTGAATTTAACTAATTAATTTGTATAATTAATTTGGCAAATTGTGAGAATATGAAATTGGGTTGAGAATCTTGAAATTGGGGAAATTGTGATTGAATGGTGTAGTTGAACTAATAAATCACTCACCGATGGAAAATGTAATAAATTATCTGTTTGATAGATTTATTTATCTGTTTAGAGATAACTGTTTTGGGCTATCAGTGGAGGATAGTCTTTATTGTTATAGACATTGCATGATGATTAGGAAAATTGAAACTAATCAATTGGATTATGTCACTGAATGTGACAGTGGAATTAACGCATTAAAAATGTGAATTGTTGGGTCATTGTATATGACTATGTGTTTAAATACATTGTACATGTATATTGTGTGGGAGAAGATGGGGGATGTACTCCATTTGTTTGGGAGGAGATAAGGGATGGACTCCATTGATAATTAAGTTGGTCGGAGTGTCCAGGGTGAAAGTCCCGAAATCTTTTATATATTTGGGTGCTGGTTCCCTCGGACGTAGTTTGGTAAAATGGTAAGAAAATGGAAGTGTTGAATGTTATTGACTATTGAAGTGTTGTTAAATGAGTTGTAGTCTCATTTTGAACTATTTGGATAACATTGAATAATGTAAGTGGATTGGTTAAGGAAAGAATGTAAGTTGGCTTATAAAGGTTAAATATTTATCAAATGCTAATGTTTTAGTTAACTCTCCTATAATGTTTAGCGTATCTCTACTGGGCATTGGCTCACCCTACTTGGGACACAATTTTCAGGTACAGGTGATATGCCGCCTCCAAGGACATAGCTTGGGAGGTTTAGAGGCTGAAGGCTTAAATTCAAGCCATGGGCTTTTTTTGTAAAAGAGTTAGGCCTCTTCTTTTGTTATAACCAACTGTTTGACTTGGAAAGTTGTAAGCCCGTAGGGCAACTATTGGTTGATAACATGTAACCACCTTTTGTAAAGAACACTCTGATGAATGAATATATTTTATTCTCCTATGTCTATGGTTATCATAAATGATTGATTTATGCATTTATTTTGAGGGCGTTACAAGAACACCTCCATATCCTTGATTAGAGGCATCAGTTTCAACAATCTTTTTCCAGTCGGGATTTGGTAAAGCAAGACAAGGAAGGGTCTTAGCTTTAAGCTTTATTTTTTGAATGGCTTTAGTATGTTATGGAGTCCATGGTGGAGGATTTTTCCGAAGTCTGGTCTAAAGGATTGCAATATCCTATGCTAACTAATGGTAATAATCATTAATATAGCTAAGACTACCAAGAAATCTTTGTAATTGAGTTTTATCTTTAACTTCATCTGGAAATTTAGATGCAAATTCTATACTTCGATCAATGGGGATTGTAGTGCCATTATGAATATTATGGCCTAAAAAACGTACTGTTGTTTGAAAAAGTTTCATTTTTGGTGCAGAAATTACCAAACCATTTCTGATAATAACATGCTTAAAAATATTAAGATGTTTAATATGCTGATCAATGGATGATGAAAAAATAATAACATCATTAATATAACAAATAGCAAATTTTGTATAAGGAGTAAATATATCATTCATAATATGCTACAATTCATATAGGGCATTTTTCAATCCAAATGGCATAACATTCCATTCAAAATGTCCAAAAGATACTGTGAAAGCAGTTTTATACCTGTCTTGTTCAACAATTTGAATTTGCCAATATCCCGATTTCATATCAAATTTAGAAAAAATAATTGAATCCTGTAATCGATCTAAAAGATCATTTTTATTTGGGATAGGATACCTAATCCATTTCAAGGCATCATTAACAGGTTTGTAATTGATGACCAATCTTGGCACACCTCTTTCAATTTTTGCATTTTTATTAACATAAAAAGCTGTACAACTCCAAGGAGAATAACTTGGTCAGATAAGCTTTTTTTGTAAGAGAGTATTTATTTCGTTTTTACACATTTCTAAATACTCTTGTTTTCATTTGACTAGGTCGCGATCTAGTAGGAATTTCACGCTTATTAAATCCTGGTTCATACGGTAAAGAAACAATGTGTTTCTTGCATTCCCAAAAGCATTTGGAACATCACTGCAGACTTCAGCCTAGAATTGTTTTTCAAGCAATTTAATTTTATTCTGCAAAGAAGATTGCTGTAACCTCTATTCTATAGTAAGAAAATGAATTTCTGTTTGAAGAAAGTTAATTTGTTTTTACTTAAAATTGACGAGATCTTTAATTTGATCTAATTCTTTGGTATAAGGTTTTGTAATAAACTCAAAAATAATTTGTTGATTACTTATGGTTGTGTGAATGCCAATAGAATCTATCTTGGTGATAGGCATTAGTAAACACAGGAATGGTGTCCGTAAAATAATGGATTGAGACATATTGCGGATGAGGACAAAAGATGTTGGAAGGCAAATGCCTTGATTACAGATAAGAACTTCTAGAAGTTTATAACGAATATACATGGAATTACCACTAGCACTGGTTAGTGACTGGGTAGTTTTCTGGAAATATTTGGTAGGAATTAATCTTTTCTAAATGTAATTCATATCAGCACCACTATCGACTAGAGTGACAGCATCTTTTATTATAAAATTTGGTTTTATAATAAAAGTTATTCTGATATACTATTTCTGGAAAGTAACTTGATTCATAAGCAATAAATATTCAGGTTCAAATTTGTTACTAGATTCTTCTTCTACTACCTCTTTGGCCTAAGTGGATGTTTTCTGTTGAGTGAGCTGAGTATTAATTTTTTTAATATCAGCAGTAATTGCTAAGTTTGCTATTTGGAGATGTTTAATTTTTGTTTTTAAAACATTAACTTCCATCTTAAGATCCTTATGGTAATGGGTTTTTCTATAGAAGAATTCTGCAAACGATTATAAACTTCTTTCATACTGTAATGATTAGGGGGAAGGCCAATAGCTTCCTTTTTATGCTGTTGGTAACACATTTCTAAAAATTTTAATTTCATTTATGGATTTGTTATTTAATCAACAATATTTAACATATGCTGTTCACTATCAGTCAGAACATTTAAACTTTGTCCTCCCATGTCAAGACCATTCATTTCAAATATTGCTTTCCAATAGTTACCTTCTGAAATTTGGTTAATATTATTCTATTTGCAGGAACAAATTTCTGGAGTTGAGTCAGATTCTGAATTGGACTCAAAAGGTGAATAAAGTTTAGCAAGTCCATTATCTGAATTGGGACTGGTATCGTATTCGTCTTCAGACAAGGCTTGAGAATCTACTGTTGGAGATGATCATCAAGGGCCATCTCATTTAGTTTTTGCTGAATTTTGGATCTGCAATGATTGGCATAATGCCCTGTTTGTCCACATCTGTAACATTTAATTCTGGATTTGTCTTTCTTTCTGTAAGAAGCTTTGTGCTTGCCTTTAGATCTATGAGATTGATTCTGTGGGTAACTTGATTTAGGAGGTTTATTAGGTTTGTATTTTTTGGAATAATGTTTAGAAAATTTTCCAAACTTGTGGTTCTTGTGTTTACAAGGGTACTAGATTTTAATATCATTGGCGAATTGTTCACAAAATTCTCCAAGTTCCTTTTTGCCTGTAAGATTCTGTTTTTTCATTTGATACTAAAGCTTAAGCTCATTGCATAAAGCAAGCCCTTCTTCAGTAATAATGCAAATAAGTTGGCCCTAAGTATATTCACTGTAAGGTATAGTCATACGATTGTGTCGGTCTCTTAATTTTTTACAGACTCGTTCCGCAAAAAGAGTGGGAAGGCCATCAATGAATTTGGCTTTCCAATAGTCAGCACTTGCATCGGAACAAGGCGTTATTCTCATCTAATGCATTACTTCAAAAACTTGATATTCTAAAAGTCCATCTATATTCCATTCATAGATGGATAGGCTCGCTGAGTCTGGATAAAATCTTCTTCATAAAGGACATCCATGGGAGTAGATCTAGGATAATAATACCTACTAGATCCTGTTAAAGCCATCCTATTGGTACCTTTACCATAATTAATCTTATTTATGGATGTTGGAGTTTCCTTAAAATTTTCTTCAATTTTTGTAATTTGAGACAGTGTGGGATTTTGGTATTCTGTCTCTTCATCCTATATGTGTTGGCTGGATATCATATTAATTTGTAAGGATTCCCCTATATTTATATCTTTAATTCTTTTTATTAGGGTATCCATGAATTCATTGTTCTGTTTGTACGACTTGAGATTAAAATTTGTCACTTTTAAAGGTGATTTAATTGTTACTGGAATGATGGCTTCTTCCTTAGGTTGAATCGTATAACTGTCTTTTATCTGGACGACAGATTCTTCAATCCCAATTAATTATTTTCCAGCTGTTTGGTAGTAGATATTTGTATAATTATTCTGTTTAATCAAAGGAATAAGATCTTTGACTAATATACTTTCTCTTTGAGATAGTCTTTTTGGAGTTTCCATAAAAGCTGTGATAACTAGAGGTTTACTGGAAGTTGTAAGATCACTAGGTTTTAATTCCAATGACTATGGAGGTGAGTGGACAGAGGTAATACTTTGGCCATCCATGGTAACCCAAGTTTTCTGAATATTTTCAAGAACATTAATTTGTGTAGCTGGAATTGGGAAATTTTCCTTATACCATAGAGGAAAAGACTGAAGTTGCTAGTGTTTCTCTAAATGAGAATAATAATATTGTTTAAGTTGTTTAAGCTGGATAGGACTATGATTTGTAAAATACAATGTCCTAAATTCTTGGTCTTGATTCTGAAGGAAATCCTAATTTAGGATTTTTCAGTTTTCATTTCCTAGTGTAAAATCTATTAAACCTCAAAACTCATGTCACTGGCCGTTAGACTATAAGGCCTTTTGGATTCATATACTCCATGAGGTATTTGATTTTCTGAAAATTGGATTCCCTGAACTACTGGATCTATAGTATTGTCAGGATTAGTATTACTTGGAGGTCTAGATGACATTCCTTGTAATATAGACTCGAGTGGAGTCAGGTAGATCTACTTTGTAAAAAGGAGCAGTTCTAAAACTGGCACTAGATATACTTCTGGATAATGATCGATTTGGCCTAGTAAAAGTGAGGTATACATTTCCTCTTTGTGTCTGTATAACATCATCTAGGGATTGTTGGACTATAGGTTTGACTGGAACCGCATTAGGAATTTGCCATCTTTCTGGAAAAGTAATGTTCTGCCATGGTATCATCTTTGGGACAGCAACTTGACTACTGAAAAGGTTTGTATCAATTAGAACTATTTGTCCTAATTTACTTTGTTTTTTAATGTAAGGATTCAGAATGGTTAATACCTTTAAATGAATCCTGGAAATAACTGTAAAAGGTGGTGATCCTGGAAGATACTTATAGCCATGAGAAAGGATCCTAAGCTCTAAGACTTTTGACAGATTAGCGCCAATAAGTGCTATGCTTAGGTTTGGATAAATGCTGAAATATACTGGGCCATGGGAGAGACTGGTTTCTATAGCTCCCATCAGAGATGCTCTCCAATCGAGGCATCTACTATCCCGAAGAATACATTGAATGCTGGTATTTTGCCCAAGCAAGGTCAAGGGTTTAAATGGTATCTGTACAAGTCCTATATGGACATACTTATACTTTTGTAAAAATGGATACAAGTCCTGTATGTGAAGAAGATACATAATCTCATCCTCATTCTGTATAGGAACTGCATGTTCAAAAGTTTTAATTATCTTTCTACTGGTGAAGTCAAAGGTTCCTATCTTATAGATAGTATTTGGTTTGACTTTAGGGATAGTCCATTTATCTAAGGCTTCCCTTACATCCTAATAGGCGACTAGCTCGGCTGCCTCTGATCTAGAAGCTATTGTAGTAATTGTATCCTCTATAGGTGCAGTACTCATAATGATGTATTGTCACCATATATGTATAATTTAGATAAAATATAATGATAATACAAACAGTACTAAACATGGCTCTGATAAGTTCAAGCTCCAGTTAGATATTTTTCCAGAACCCATTAGACAGGCCTTTAATGAATGGCAAATTGCCTACAGTCGCCTTCCAGTATACAAAGACATTTCTATGTCTAAATCCGTTGTCCATTTTGTTATTCTCTTTGGCATTCCATGAGTATGGAAATGGGATTTCCAATGTGACTTCCAGAACAAAGTCCCACGACATAAAAGAGTTTTCTTTGTGAAGTGGTGGACAAAGGGACTTGATACCCCTGAACAACAGTAGGAAACTTTACAGAAAATCCATGCTCATACCAAAGCATACTGGGATGTTGTTCCTAAATTACTCCCAGTAACTCCAATAATAAAGAATCTGTTTTTATAGATTCAAACAGAATTACAACAAAAGTATCCAAATTTGTTCGAACAGGAATTAATTATCAAAAGTATGGATTATATGAAGGAACAGTTCCTTCAGTCTTTATCTAGTGATGATACTAGTATGAAATCTGTTTCTAGTAGTGAAGAGCCTGATCCAAAACAGGATGAAAATGAGTTTGCAGTCCTTGCTGGAGAATCTCAAGACCTTGCTAACAATGAACCTAATCTTGGCAATTTTTGGGACACTTTGACTAGTCTCATTTCAGAAAAAATTGAAAAAGAAAAAGACAGGAAAGGAAAAGGATAGGATGAATGACCTTGTCTTCCACCAGCACAGTGTAAGCACAAAACGACAAATTAACAGGATATCAACTTACGACAAAAGTAGATTCCCTATCTGCCATCCAGTATTACCATACAGTTGTTCACTTTAAAGATAAGGTGCTTAGTCATCAGATCAACTGAGGATAAAGACGATCAACTCCAACCTACAAGGACACGCCACCTGTTCTCACTCTTATCTTATCTTATCTATTATTTGTCTATATAAGGGATGGCCTCACCCTTGTTGAGGAAAAGTTTTTCTTTCAGAGTGTTTTAAGTTTTAACATAAGCGTGCTCTCTCTCTCCGTGTGCCTCTTTCTTATTTAATAAAGTTTCCGGTTCTGATTATAAGTATTTCTCTTTTAATCTTTTAATATTTTAGTGTATGCCTATTGATAAACTTGTTAAATTACATGATTTATTAACATATTATAATTTGCGTCGTAATTTCTGGCTTACTATTGATAATCACCATTTGCAGTCTGTAAGAACACAACAATTACAGAATATTAATAATCAAATACAGTTAATTGAGCAGCAAAACTAGGAGCAGATCTGCTTGTTGGCAACGGCCGTTTGGCCACCTCCTCCTCTACAGTAAATTCATAAGACCATATATGGCATGATTTGAATTTAATATAATAATAATATGAATAGTAGTATTCCTAGGTTTGTGCTAAGTGAGGGTAGAACCGAGTTAAGTTAAGTGGGACGTCATCCAAGTTGTGTAGAGATAGACCGGTCAACAGTGATTGCAGTTAGGTCATATCCTTGTAAGTCGTTGACAAACGTGCTTAGCTTTACCCTGTGTCAAGCACCTCTCTTAGTATCAGAGCCATGTTTAGTACTATTTGTATTATAATTATATTTGATCTAAATTACACATATATGGTCACAATATATCATTATGAGTACTGCACCTACAAAGGATACAATTACTACAGTAACCAATATAGTAGCTTCTACATCAGAAGCAGCTGAGCTAGTCGCCTATCAGGACGTAAGGGAAGCCTTAGATAAATGGACTATCCCTAAATGGATCACTAAATTTACCATTTTAGAATGAAAGTGTATCATGTTTCGGAACATGTGTACCAACATGTAAATTGCTAGGGTACTAGTGTTTTCTGATAACATAGCTATTGACACAAAAAAGTAAATTATACTGATCTCCCTTAAAATTTATGACAATTGCAAATATCTTCCTCCAGGTTTCTAAAATGACACTATCATACCCTTTGCTTTGGAATAGTCTTTCAAATTCCTTCTTTCTGTTAGTTTTCTGTCTTTAAGAAGGATTGGAATTGATGTGGTAAGCATAATATTTTTTAAGATCCCACTTTACCCTTCATCCATTCCACTAAATAGAAACCAACCTTACAACACTAAAAAAATACAAGTCTTCCAACAACACTTCAAAAAAATAATATCATCTTAATGGAGGGCAACTCAAGGAAGGTAACAATCATTCTAGAAACTTGGGGGAAAGTATCTGCAACTGTTATAAAATAAAAAAATAAGAGACAAATTTCATGAAAGTTTGATTGCATTGTTTGGTTTTAACGATGATGTAGACAAATGCAGTACAAGTGAGTAATGTATATTTTGCGGATGTGCATGGAACATCGGCCAACAAAGAAGCAATTACGTTAGATTGCAGCCCAAATGTGCCCTACACCAACATTACAATGGAACGTATCGAAATAACACCATCAATGGATGGATCTGAGGTTTTTGCTACCTGCAAGAATGTTCAAGGAAATTTTGTTTCTACTATACCTAAAGTGTCTTGCTTATCATAGTCACTAGGTCTTTGTTTTCTCTCTATACTATATTAAAGTAATTTTTTATATTAAAAAAATACTAGTAATGTTAGAGATTAAAAGGTCAGCCAAAGAAAAATATCATGAAAACAGTAGGTGATCACTTAGAATGAATCTAGATAACATAAACGGTTTGTTTTAATATTTTTTTGCGTCTGAATTTTTTAGTCCCAACATTACTGTAAAAATAAAAACAAATTTTAGAGAGAATAAGACCTAGTTAGTATGTGTGTATCTGAAACATGCAAATCACAAGGCACCTTTAGTCATACATTGTAATAGCTGGAACATAATGGAGAATGAAAATTTAATATATATCTATATATGTATATATATTTAATTTCGATTTGTATTACTTATAATATTTGTGATGTATACAAAATTCAATAAACAACCATTCCTAAATTTTGGTTATTGTCATTTCAATCGTGATACATTTAACTCTCTATTTGCAATCAGAATTTTCTTCTACATACTATTAGATATAATGAACATAAATATATGAACTGAAATAATTCATATATCGATGTATCACTTTGTAATATTTTTTGTGCTCATCAATAAATATTCTTTTGTTGATAAAAAAGAAGAAGAAATAATTCACATAAAGGAATAGAAAATAATGCATTTATGAAAGGAATAAGAAGGGGAAAAAATTAAGGGAAAAGTGGACGCAAGAGGAAGTGAAAATGAAATTCAAGACGGAGATATTTCATTTAACTAAAACTAAAAAGCAAGCTTAATTTTTTTGACTAATTTGTCTTTTTTTAAACTTTTTCAATTTTGATTTTTTTTGGGTAAATAAAAAAACAATACAAATTTATAATAAAACAATATCAAAATCTAATCGAAATAGATCTAAAAAGTAAATAAATTTGACATAATTCAAACTAAGAAAGCCAAAAAACTAACTGAAAATGGAGTAAAATATAAATATTTTTCAAATTTTTTCACACACACATTGAATTTTAAAGTGCTAAAAAAAAGAAAAAAAGAAAAAAAAAAAGAAACCAATGCCGCAACCCTAATAAGTAGTAACAAGCTCCATATTCTTCATACTGAAAATTCAGACCTAGCAATGGCTCTTCATTAACCGTCTCGGAGTTCATACTTTCTTGCCCAAACATGCTTCCCATTCATCCGATACTTTGCAATACTACTCCCCTTCAAAATGTCATCCACAATCGAAACACTACAAACTACCATTCGAGCAAACAAAGGTTGATCAACTGAGTTAAACTCATCCATATCAACATTGTCGACACAATCACCAAAACACCCTGTAAAAAGCTCCTTAACTTCGCTTTCACTAACCAGGTACCCTCTTGAGAAAGTCAAGAACATGGTTCGATCATCCACCGGAACTTTAATCTCATACGACCAACCCCACAGCCCTCCGGTTGGCAAGTGATGGCTGAGGGGCAGTGAAATGACCGTTATATTCCCGAAAATCGGATGAGGAAAACTCGAAACAGGCAGTGGCTGATTAAGAGAACTCAAAACCTGTTGTAAAATATCTGTGAAAATTAGGGAATAGACATTGTTGAGGAAGGTTTTGATTTCGGCTATGGCGGTGAACTTGATGTAGGTGATCATAGTGTTGTGGATCGAGGGCACACCAGGGAACACACACAAGTAATAACACAAGAGATTTAACGTGGTTCGGCAAGTCGCCTACATCCACGAGTAGCGGATTCACTATATTGAGAAATGGATTACAAACTCTCTATTTTCTCACAAACTCACCACACACTGTAATCTCTCTGCTCTCTCTACCTCTATTTATACATGAGAAGGAAGGGAGCTGGCTGGCCTTGCACATGGCCAGCTGTTGTTCAACGATGGTAGATTGTCAACCATGGCGGCTTGTCGGTTGGCAGCCACAATGGAGGAATGTTGCAGCCGACTTTCACACTGGAAGGAAATCACCCCTTTCACATGGAGTGATATCAACAAATCACCCCCTTAACCCATGTGAGGTGGTCTATTGCACACACTGCTGCTAATCTTAGTCACGTCCAAAATTCAACATAGTTTGCATCTCCTGAAGCTAGAGATAATGCACCAGAGATAAAAGATGAGGAGGGAATCCTACATCCTCAACTCAACTCACACCACTCTCTGATTTGGAGAGAGCCTCTGCTCCTATCTCCCACAGATCTCATCCACGCTTCCTGTCTCGGATGTCTTCATCTTCTATGCTTGAACTTGTGCGACCAAGATATCTGACACCCCCTGATTGGATGTCCTGCACCCCCTGCTGAGATGCCCTTGACTGTCATGCCTTTGCCCTCTGTCCATGTGATCGATCAACACTGCCTTGCACCCAAAGGTGCTTAGTTCCGAGAGATGTTGACCAAGTCCAAACAATGTTGGAACTTGATCCCAAAAACCACTTTTGTTAGCATATCGGCCGGATTATCTACAGTACCAATCTTTTGAAGCAGAATATCCCCTTCATTCATAATTTCTCGGATGAAATGGAAACGAACATCAATGTGCTTGGTGCGGGAATGATAAACCTGGTTCTTTGCCAAACAAATGGCACTCGATGTCAGAACACCTCAACGTGCTCAACAATACCCAAGTCCTCAATTAACCCGTAGCCAAATAGCTTCCTTAAAGGCTTTCACATCGCCATGTACTCTTGCCTCGTAGAGTAGACAAAGCCACCGTTGACTGAAGCGTTGACCTCCAACTCACCGACCCTTTAGCAAGCGTAAATACATACCCTGTTGTTGATCGGCGTTTGTCCAAGTCACCAGCATACTCTGAGTCCACATATCCAACCAGATTCTGTCCGAGTCGGTTATCTCTCTCGAACTTCAATCCCAGATTGACCGTGCCATACTCACAGCATGCGAGATGTCAGGCCTTGTACAAACCATAGCATACATTAATGCACCAACTGCATTTGCATATGGAACCTGTGCCATATGCTTTCGTTCTTCTTCTGTGCGCGGAGACATCGAAGCACTAAGCTTGAAATGAAGGGCCAATGGTGTACTCACAGCTTTGGTTTTCCCATTTATGCCAAATCTGTCTAACACCTTTTTTAGATACTGGGTTTGTGTCAGACAAACCGTGCTCTTCTTCTTGTCTCTCTTGACCTCCATGCCAAGAATTTTCTTTGCTTCTCCTAAATCCTTCATTTCAAACTCTCTTGCCAACTGTGCCTTGAGTTTGTCAATCTCCACCTCGCTCTTAGATGCAATCAGCATATCATCTACATATAAGAGCAAATAGATGAAGGAACCATCGGGAAGCTTACGAAAATATACACAATGATCAAATTGACTTCTTGTGTATTCTTTCTCTATCATGAACCGATCAAATCTTTTGTACCACTGTCTCGGGGATTGCTTTAATCCGTACAAAGATTTGTTCAACTTACAGGCCCAATTCTCTTTTCTAGCAACTTTGAAACCATCTAGCTGGGACATGTATATCTCATCTTCAAGATCTCCATGTAAGAAAGCAGTTTTGACATCGAGTTGGGCGAGCTCGAGATCAAAATGTGCAACCAAAGCTAACATGATATGAATAGACGTGTGCTTCACAACGGGTGAGAATACCTCATTGTAGTCTATTCCTTCCTTCTGAGCATAGCCTTTAGCTACCAATCTAGCTTTGAATCTAATGTTGTCTCTGCCTGGAATGCCTTCCTTCTTGGTGTAAACCCACTTACACCCAATTGCTTTCTTTCCCTTTGGAAGTTACACCAACTCCCAAGTCTGGTTCTTGTGAAGTGACCCGATCTCTTCATCCATAGCCTCCTTCCATTTGACACTTTCTACATTCTGCACAGCTTCTTTGAAAGTGAAAGGAACATTGTCTTCAATGATTGGAAGTGCATAGGCTACCATATCGGTCATCCAACTGGGTTGCTTAGTAACCCTTTTTCCTTTCCAGATTGCAATGGGTTCTGATTGTTGTGGGGCCTCTGGATTTTTCTTTTCATCTGAACTCTCTTCAGAGCTATCCTCTGAGATTTCTTCAGGATGGTTGATTGGCTGACTAGTCTTTGCTGGAGTCTCAAACTCCACCTGCACTGACTTCTTCAATGCTTCCTCATTCTGTTGAGGATTTAGCTGCGTCAGCATTGTAGACTCATCAAAGGTAACGTCTCTTCTAGTGAGAACTTTCTTTGATTCAGGGCACCAAAGTCTGTATCCGTTGACACCGTCACTGAAGCCCAAGAAGATGGCTTTCTTGGCTCTTGGATCCAACTTAGATTCTGTAACATGAAAATAAGCTGGACATCCAAAGATACGTAACTGATCATAATCAGTAGCTGACACTCCTGACCATACCTCTATGGAAGTCTTGCCATCTAGTGCTGCAGTAGGTAGTCTGTTGACAAGATGACGAGCATAGTTCAATGCCTAGCCCCAAAATGCCTTGCTCAATCCAGAATGTGACAGCATACACCGGACTTTTTCCACCAAAGTGCGGTTCATGCGTTCTGTAACTCCATTTTGCTGCGATGTTCCAGGAACTGTGAAATGTCTCACTATCCCTGCATTCTGGCAAACCTCAAAGAAGGGATCTGACGTGTATTCCCCACCATTGTCAAATCTGAGCTTCTTGATCTTTCTGCCTGTCTAGGTCTCAATCATCTTCTTCCACAAAAGAAAGATGTCTATGACTTCATCTTTGTGCTTCATTGTGTAAATCCAAACCCTTCTTGAGAAATCATCAATGAACGACACAAAGTAGTGTTTACCTCCCAACGAAACATTCTTGGAAGGACCTGTAGACACCCCATTTTTGACCGTCCTCAAGACTTGGACGTCACCGCTTGAACACTCGGTGATTATCCATGTTCGTGTTCGTTTGGAGTTCCCGGAGTTCTCGGCTACGCGCCTTGCCTCAGGACCTCCGAACTTGACCGTTATTTGTCTAGTTGTGCACCAAACACTTGTGTTTTGCCTTGGAGGGGCAGGGAATGCCTTTTGAGGCATCCCCACACACCACCGGCAGTGGCTAGAGGCCACCGGCTGGTTGATGTTGCCACCGGCACTATATTGTGCTGGTCGGCATTCTTTGTTGCCGGCCGGCACTAAAATTTGTCAAAATGACATTTTGCCCAACTCTTGAATTTGCTTTTTGGAGATATTTTCAGACAGTTGTTGGGCATTTGCTTCCCCTCCATACACGTGTATGGAGGGATGCCCTCCTTGTAAGCTTGTTTGACAAGCTTTACAAGATGGTTGCCTATAAGAGAAGGCCTTCTCTCTTTGCATTAGGGTTAGAAAAAAATTTTGGTTAGAAAGGTGAGAGGGAGCTCTAGTTTTAGGGTTAGGGTTCAAAACATATCCTATATCTATATTTCTCTCTTGTTTGTGTGACTAGGTGTTTGTGTCTTACTATTGCACATCAACACCTAGTGTTTCACCTTTCCTTGGTTTCTGAGGTTCCAAGAGGTTGTTCTTGGTGTTCTTGACTGGTTTTGAGCTCAAGGAAGCAACAAAGTCAACATTTGTGAAGAAGGTCAACAAGGGTGAGAAACTTGCTTTATTTACCCCATTCTTGCACTCCTTTTTTACCTATCTTTGAACTATTTTTGTGCTTAGTGTTTAATACAAAAAAGTTCTATTTTTTAGTCCTCTTGATAGTTTATTAAGGGTACTTTGTGCTTTGGGGAGGTTTGACCACCCTTAGGCCTTGAAAATGCCTCATTTTGTGCTATTTTGTGGGAGCTCCGGGATTTTGGTGTTTGGGTCTCTTCACCACTGAAATCTTGAGGGATTTCAGTGGTGTAGATGATGCCTTAAAGTCCCAAGAAGGAGGGGGGCACCCCCTCTCCTTGTTGTCCTTGAAAAGGGTAAGATTTGGCCTCTTAAGGGAGCTTAGTTTCGAATGTTTGAAGAGCATGTCTTGGCTGCATTTTATGTTTATTATGCCCTAATATGACATTGCTAACTGTTGGTTTTAGTACTCCTTGCATGTTTTGCATGGTTGCTTTGTAATGCCTCTTTGGTCCCTTAACATGCCTAGGTTGTTAGCCCTAGTTTGAGCATGCTTTAGGCCTAGATCCATGAAGTGTATATGCTTATTTTGCCATGCTTTAGGTCTGTCCTAAGTTGTTTTGGTCAATCTTAGTATGTATCTTGTAGCCTCTTTGTATTTGGCTTGTTGGCCTTAAGAGCATGAGTGTGTGGCACGACTTGCTTGCATTATTTTTGATGGTTTGGAACCATCTAGCATGTCATTTCAGTCCCTTTGGTGTGCTTGTATGCTTGCCTTAGTTGCCTCTTTAATGCTTTAAAAGCATGTGTTGTATGCCTCATGTTTTAGCATTTGCGCATGCCTTTGGATTCATGCCATTTAGATGCCATCTAAGTGGTCTTTTGGGCTTAGTTTTATGTGTTAAAACTCTGTTTTTAATTGGTTAAGTGTTACCATGTGTGGTTGTAATATGTGTGGTTCAATGCCTCATTGGTTTGCCTTAAGTACTTGGGCCACTTGTTGCATGCTTAGCCTACTTTGTTGCTTGGTTTAGCATCATATTTCGCATAATTTTCAGAGCTTTCTATGCATGCTAATTGTCCATGTTTAACTCATTTCAAGTGTGCTTGAATGTTGTCTTGTTTATGCCTAAGTGTTGGATTATGTATGCTTACATGTGTACATGTATCGCATGTATCTTAGTCTTCACTTCTATAGAATTTGGCCACTGTTTTGAGCCTTTTTAGAGTTGCCCAATTCATGTTTAAGTCCATCCTTCAATTGGTTTGCATGCTTATCTTGCATGTTCACTTGTATGTTTGCATAAGTATATTGCATTGCCTATATTGCATATAGACGACATGCTTAGGACTTCATTGCATTGCATTGTGCATGCTTGGCCTCTTGAAGTGTGTGTGATAGAGGTTTAGCACCCTTATGTGCTTGTTTGCATTGCATGCTGTGGGGGCCGAGTAACTGAGGGGCCGAAGCCTGATGCGCACAGGGAGCCGGGTGTCGAACGGCTCCCTTCTGCTCCGCCAAGATGCCGAGTAGGATGTTTGGGCCGAATATACCGGAAGAAGCGTGTTAGGATAAATGGAAGAGTACACAAACAGAAGGAAAAGTAGACCCAGGTCCCGAGGCTGAAAAATGACTATAAATATAAGAGCTTCAGACTAACAAAGGTATGTAAGAAACACTTCTATAAACTTAGTGAGCAAGCTTTCTGGAGAGGAACTGACTTGTCCGTCGGAGTGCTAATTCGCACCCCAATCGAGTTTGTATTTTGCAGTGACTAGCAGAGGATCGTTGGCGTCTTCCAGATTCAAGAGTATTTCCAAACCACATTCACCACAATTGGCGCCTGTCAGGGAATACTCAAATATATCCATGAAAGATGTGACTAAAGATCCCCGATAGCCACCGACGAGACCGACGAAGAGACGATTTCACCCGATTTACACTCGGGAAGCAACCGTCAGCAATGACATGCCCCGACTCTAACTCACCAACGATTCTAACACAGAGACGATGCAAGCGACCATGGAACAAAGCGCAGACCAAACAGAGTTTGGACAAAGATCATCGGCGAGAACGAACGCCACGCGACCGCCTTAGAGAAAGCAAAGTCCCACCAGGCAAGACTCAAGGTTCGCGAGCGATCCCCAAAAGCGGGTCCTCGGCGACCTCGCGACCAACATAATAAGAATACGGCGCTACCAAAGGACTACGTTGAGGAAGTGACAGAGGACGCATGTCGTCCAAAAGGCATCCCGCTTGATACCGTCCATATGATATACAGCCTGCCGATGGCCCTGACTGTACATACAGTCCAATCACTTCCAAGCCCTCAAAAGCGGCCACCACCAGCAAAGCGCCCCCGGCTCCGAGAAGCGGCAAGCATCACCTTCGACGACTCTGATTTGAGCGGTGTCACACTCCCTCACGTAGATCCTCTGGTTGTTACGCTACGCGTACATAGGTTTATCGTAGAACGCGTCCTTATCGATCAAGGAAGTACTTCAGAGATTATGTACTATCGAACCTTCGTCAAACTCGGGTTCAACGATTCGGATCTAACTCCAGCTCCCTGTCCACTATTCGGCTTTAACGCCAACCCGGAGTACCCGTTGGGAAAAATCAGCTTACCCGTTCGCGCTGGCTCGAGAACGGTGGTCGCGGAATTCTTGGTTGTCAGGCTACCATCGCCATACAATCTCATCATGGGGCGATCGTGGTTACATACCCTGCAGGCCGTCCCAAGCACCTACCACCAGCTGCTACGTTTCCCGACAGAGCACGGCGTTGAGCAGATCCGTGGCTCCCAGCGGTCAGCCCAAGCATGTTACCTTCTCGCCGCCAGGACGCCGAAGGAACTGCAAGTAAACTCCGTCGAGGTACCCGGTCGGGAAGTCCTGGAAGACGTTGGGCGTCAACCAAACGAAAAGGCCACAGAAGGTTTAGACCGAGTCGACATCGATGGAAGCCCGGAAAAGTTTTTTATGATCGGCGCCTCCCTAAGCCAGGTCGACAAGCAGCAACTGATCACTTTCTTACTCGGCAACCTCGACGTCTTTGCGTGGACCCCGTATGAAATGCCGGGAATAGACCCAGCGGTCTCGCAGCATCACCTCAATGTCGACCCTCAGTGCAAGCCGGTCATTCAGAAAGGCCGGCGATCCTCGGCAGAACACACTGCCGCCGTTGTCGAGGAAGTTGACAAATTGCTTGACGCCGGGGCAATCAGAGAAGTCACCTATCCCACGTGGCTCTCCAACACAGTGGTGGTGAAAAAGAAGAATGGCACCTGGCGAGTGTGTGTCGATTTCACAGATCTGAACAAAGCTTGCCCCAAAGACTGCTTTCCCTTGCCTAGAATTGATCAACTCGTCGATGCGACGGCACGCCACCGCCGCATGAGTTTCCTCGACGCCTATAGAGGCTACCATCAGATCGCCATGCATCCAGATGATCAGGACAAACCGCATTCTCACTCCAAGAGGAACCTCATCTGAGGTTATGCCTTTTGGACTAAAGAATGCAGGGCGACTTACCAAAGATCGTCACCACGATGTTCAAAGAACAACTTCAAGCGCACTATGGAAGTATACATCGGCGACATGGTGGTCAAATCTAAAGAAGAACAAAACCATATAGCCGATCCGAAAGGACATTCAACACCCTACGCAAGTACGAATGAAGTTGAATGCTTCCAAATGTGCATTCGAATCGGCCTGCAAATTCACAGGCTACATCGTCAACCATCGAGGAATCGAAGCCAACCCGAGGCAAGTCACGCAATTTTGGAACTCGCCTCTGCTCATCAAAGAAGTCCAAAAGGCGATGGGAATGGCGGCGCACTCAACAGTTCATCACCGATCCACGATCGTTGCGGACAATTCTTTCGGACATTACGCCAGAGCGAGCTTTAATGGTCCGTCGAATGCGAGGCGACTTTAACTACCTCAAGACATACCTCCCGGACAAGACCTCTTCTAACAACACCCGCCACCGGTGATCCCTCATTTTATATCCGTCGTCTCGGCGGTCACGTAACAGATTGTTAAAGAGGAGGAAGGGCGAATACCAAGATACTACGTGAGCAAGGCAATGGTGGACGCCAAACACGCTACCTACCGCTAGAAAAACTCGCCCTAGCCCGGTCATGGCAAAGAAGAAAACCGATGCACTACTTCCAAGCACACAAAGATCAAGGTGCTAACAGATTTCCTTCGATCAAGATCTAATGGAAGCATCGTATGCGGTGTCGAAATGGGCTCTCGAACTCGCCAATATGACATTCGGTTTCACCCAAACCGCAATCAAAGGGCGTGTGCTTGCCGACTTTGTGGCCGAATTCACAGGGGACTTGCCTCAAGCTCAGGGGACCTCCAGCCAAAGGCCGAAGTTCGGTCAAAACCAGATTGGAGAGTCTACGTTGGGGACATCTGGCAATTATACTGCGATGGATCGTCTAACCAACGGGGCAGCGGCGCAGGCGTCGTAATTATGTCCCCAGACGGCGCAGTCATTGAACAGGCCGTCAAGCTCGGCTTCGAAGCATCAAATAACGAGGCCGAATATGAAGCCCCTTTAGCCGGATCATGAACGCACATGTTCTCGGCAAGACGGCATCGCTGGTGTTTTGTGACTCAAAGTTGGTAATCAACCAGCTGAAAGGGGAATATGCGGCGAGAGATGAGCGTATGGCGGCCTATATGAAAACGGCTAACTCGTTGCTGGCGAAATTCGACCATCACGAACTAAACCAAATAACACGCGATCAAAATACACACGCGGATGCCCTGGCTTGCTTGGCCTCCGCCATCAACTCCGAGCTCAAGCGTACCATCGAAGTGGGCTTCGTCCCCGAACCAAGTATCGGCCCTCCGGAGGAGACCCACATCAATATCATAGAATCCGCTCCAAGTTGGAAGGACCCCATTGCTGCATTCCTTTCTTCTGAGCAACTCCCAGAGGATAAAAAAGAAGCACACAAGCTGCGAAACAAGGCTCTGCGATACTACCTTGATCCACAAGGGGGACTTTACAAAAAATCCCTCTCTGGCCCATACCTGGAGTGCGTGCACCCGGACAGAGTGGAGGAGCTGCTCACTGAGATACATGAAGGCAGCTGTGGTGCACACTCAGGGGGGCGCTCCCTTGCCCATCGGGCGATAACACAGGGATATTACTGGCCGACTATGAGAGCCGACGCACAAAATTATGTCAAGAAATGCGAACAATGCCAAAAGTTTTCCCCACTAACCCATCAGCCGGCAGAAGCTTTGAATTCAATCACTAGCCCCTGGCCGTTTGCTCAGTGGGGACTTGATATTGTAGGACCACTGCCCAGGGCCCCAGGGAACAAGCGATTTCTAATCGTAGCAACAGATTATTTCACAAAGTGGGTCGAAGCAGAGGCTCTAACCCATATACGAGAGACTGACATTAAGCGTTTTGTCTGGAGGAACATCATTACACGATTCGGCATTCCAAGAGCATTGATCTCAGATAATGGCACTCAGTTTGACTGTGGCGTGTACCGAGAGCTATGTGGCAAATACGGTATTGTGCCTTACTTTTCTACGCCGGCTTACCCCCAAAGTAACGGTCAGGCGGAAGCTTCGAACAAATCCATCTTGGACGGCATCAAAAAGAGGCTGGAAAGTGCCAAGGGCAAGTGGGTCGAAGAGTTGCCAAGTGTACTATGGGCCCATCGAACAACACCAAGACGATCCACCGGAGAAACACCGTTTGCCTTGTGCTTCGGAACCCAGGCAATCCTACCCCCAGAGATCGGCCTACCAACCCTCAGATCGCAAGCCTTCGACACGGGTCGAAATGACATGATGCTTGCTTTGGACCTGGATCTGATTGAAGAACGAAGAGATCGTGCCTTGGCATCCATGGCTCGCTATCGCCAGCAATCGCCAAGTCATACAATCGCGAGTCCAACAAGGCCGCTACAATCCAGAGAATCGGTCTGAAGAAGGTGCCGCCGATCGGAGGTCAATCGATGGAAAGCTTGGTCCGAATCGACGGCCCCTTATCAAATAGATTCCGCGCAGAACAGGGCATATCGGTTGTCGACATGTCGGAGAAACCCGCCACTACCGTGGAATTCAACACATCTACTTAAAATTTTATCAATGACCCGACCATGGGCTTGATATTTGTACACAATATCCTCGTAAATCCAAGATCTCGCGTTTTCACATGTTTAATCTCAACATTTCAAAGTCCAATAAGTCTCCGGATTCGGAGCGCCCTTCGTGGATGTCACGATTGGCCAGAACAAGTCTCCGGATTCGGAGCCCCTTTGGTGCATGAAACCTCAGGGCCGAACAAGTCTCCGGATTCGGAGCGCCTTCGGATGTCACGATTGGCGTAATTAAGTCTCGGATTCGAGCCCTTTGGTGCATGAAACCTCGGCGAACAAGTCTCCGGATTCGAGCGCCTTCGTGATGTCACGATTGGCGTAACAAGTCTCCGGATTCGAGCCCCTTTGGTGCATGAAACCTCGGGCGAACAAGTCTCCGGATTCGAGCGCCTTCGTGGATGTCACGATTGGCGTAATTAAGTCTCGGATTCGAGCCCCTTTGGTGCATGAAACCTCGTGGTCGAACAAGTCTCCGGATTCGAGCGCCCGTGGATGTCACGATTGGCGTAATAAGTCTCCGGATTCGAGCCTTTGGTGCATGAAACCTCGGGGAACAAGTCTCCGGATTCGAGCGCCTTCGTGGATGTCACGATTGGTAATTAAGTCTCCTGATTCGAGCCTTTGGTGCATGAAACCTCGTACGAACAAGTCTCCGGATTCGAGCGCCTTTCGTGGATGTCACGATTGGCCAGAATTAAGTCTCCGGATTCGGAGCCCCTTTGGTGCATGAAACCTCAGGGCCGAACAAGTCTCCGGATTCGGAGCGCCCTTCGTGGATGTCACGATTGGCCAGAATTAAGTCTCCGGATTCGGAGCCCCTTTGGTGCATGAAACCTCAGGGCCGAACAAGTCTCCGGATTCGGAGCGCCCTTCGTGGATGTCACGATTGGCCAGAATTAAGTCTCCGGATTCGGAGCCCCTTTGGCGCATGAAACCTCAGGGCCGAACAAGTCTCCGAATTCGGAGCGCCCTTCGTGGATGTCACGATTGGCCAGAATTAAGTCTCCGGATTCGGAGCCCCTTATTTGCATGAAACCTCAGGGCCGAACAAGTCTCCGGATTCGGAGCGCCCTTCGTGGATGTCACGATTGGCCAGAATAAGTCCCCGGATTCGGAGCCCATCTGGTGCATGAAACCTCGGCCAGAATGAGTCTCCGGACTCCGAGACCCCTTAGGTGCATGACACTTTGTGACGGCATCGCGCTTTGGGGCATTTCTGAACGATTACGCCACGTGATGCGAAATATTGTAATAAGTGCCTAAACATTAGAATAAAATGTATCGACACGCTCGAGCACTCCAAGGCAAGGGCAGATTTATTAATCTATTCGGCCTAATACGTAATGATGCCTCGGCCAGCCCTCGAGCGTGAACTATTCGGCTTTTAACGCTCGAGCGCTCCAAGGCAAGGGCAGATTTATTAATCTATTTGGCCTAATACTTAATGATGCCTCGGCCAGCCCTCGAGCGTGAACTATCCGGCTTTTAACGCCGGCGCCCAAGGCAAGCGGATTTATTAATCTATTACGCCTAATACGTAATGATGCCTCGGCCACCTCGAGCGTGAACTATTCGCTTTTTAACGCCGGCGCTCCAAGGCAAGGCGATTTATTAATCTATTCGGCTAATACGTAATGATGCTCGCCACCGGCGTGAACTATACGGCTTTTAACGCTCGAGCGCTCCAAGGCAAGGGCAGATTTATTAATCTATTCGGCCTAATACGTAATGATGCCTCGGCCAGCCCTCGAGCGTGAACTATTCGGCTTTTAACGCTCGAGCCCTCCAAGGCAAGGGCAGATTTATTAATCTATTCGGCCTAAAACGTAATGATGCCTCGGCCAGCCCTCGAGCGTGAACTATACGGCTTTTAACGCTCGAGCGCTCCAAGGCAAGGGCAGATTTATTAATCTATTCGGCCTAATACGTAATGATGCCTCGGCCAGCCCTCGAGCGTGACCTATTCGGCTTTTAACGCTCGAGCGCTCCAAGGCAAGGGCAGATTTATTAATCTATTCGGCCTAATACGTAATGATGCCTCGGCCAGCCCTCGAGCGTGAACTATTCGGCTTAACGCCGAGCGCCCAAGGCAAGGGCAGATTTATTAATCTATTCGCCTAATACGTAATGATGCCTCGCCACTCGGCGTGAACTATTCGCTTTTAACGCCGAGCGCCCAAGGCAAGGGCAGATTATTAATCTATTCAAATTAATACCTAGTGATGCTTCGCCACCTCGGCGTGAACTATTCGGCTTAACACGCCGCCTAGTTAACGAAGGGCGTATCTAGTCCGCGGCGAACTAGACCTTCCACGCCGAGCCGAGCCATCCTGTGGAACCGCATATTTGTTTTGAATTGATTTAACATTGTATAAATTACAAAAATAAACCGTCACCATAAAACTACGGAAACATCATAACATTGCGCGAAATTGCTAACATCTTATAATTACAAAAGGTATCAACGTCCATTGCTATATCATAAACACAAAATACCGAAAACCACACGATGTAGAATATCGTGTCATAAACATCAATCCTCCGAATCGCCTCCAATGGATCGATGTCCACTTGCTCATACCAGTATTGGCACATTCAAATAAACGCCACCGCAGAAGGGCCTTGTGCCAACCATGTTTGAATCGATTCTCAAACCGGTTACTGCTCAACAGACTTCATGAGCCCAAATTTCTTTCCGGCTTCAAAAATTTTGACTCGGCGCTCTTTTCGCGCTTTCACCTCACTAACTCGGCCTCTAGACCAAAGAACGGCTTTTTGGATAAGCAAAGTGTGACTTCCAAGTCGTCGGCCTTCTTATCGGCCTCCGCTCTCAACCTATCCGCATCACGAGCTTTCCACCGCATTTCCGCCTCGAGAGGCTTCCCGCCGCTCTTAAAAACTCGCCCTCGCCCTTTTCTCCGGCCCGCCGCTTCTCGCAGTTTACTAATCTCCTTGACGGCGCCGAGATGGCGGCGGCCCACATCGCTATCCTACCAACGGCTGCAAAAGAACGAATCAAAACAAGCATAACACGAACAACGCTTTGAATGAAGGAAAATCGAGATGCACCAAAAAGGGCCGATCGCGCGCCAACATTGTCGATTCGGATCCGCTCGAGCCGAAAGCCTCCGAATCGACGGTAGGACAAAGACGTTACACGTAACGCGACCTCTAGGTCATTATGCCGAGGCATCCGATGGAACCGCATATTTTCACCATCGGCCGAATCACAAAGGGCACGACCACCGATCCCACCGCTCGAGGACGCTTGCGGCCGATCTTCCGAACCGACCTCATGATCTCGAACGCTTTCCGACGCTCTCAACTTCGAACGGCTTCCCGACCGCTGGGTTCAAAGACTCCTTACTCGCCGCTTCCCCAACAATTTGCAAGGATTTCGATTCAAGAACTAGGAGGAACGTTGAGATTCAAAGATGGGCGGTTCGGTTGAAAGGCCCTCCGCTATTCTCCTTGCGGCCAACCTCTCAAGATTCGCCTTCTTAGCAAGCTTTGCCAGCTTAACCCACCATGCCAATGAATCCGAGGCGGAAGGGTTAATCGCTGAAGAGCGTCCGCCGACAGAACGGTCCTCGATTAAAGCAGGAGAATCGTGAATCCAATACCTCCTCGATTCGCCTCCGAGTGATCCGATGCGCAGCTTTGCTACCTCCGTATTCTCCAAATCGTATCCTTCAAATCCTATCTGCCTCAAATTTTTGAAGTCGGACAAAATACGAGCGACGAGAAAATCTTCCCCTTTCGGAATCGGTATATTTTCCGAAATTAAAAGGTCGATAATGAGGCTCAGCAAAGCAGAACGTGAGCCGCCCTACCCTGCTTATAAAGACTGCGACGGCCGAAATAATTAAGAGCAATTCTGATGTCCGAAACGACGACGTCGTCGGTTGAAGCTAGGACTTTATTCAACTCGTTCCTTGCATAAGATAAGCCGTGACGGTCAAGCAAATAGGGTATGGCGATACAAATGTTCAATATCAAGAAGGACATTCGGCGACTGGTTCGCCTCACGCCTAGGAATAGGATCGACGCGATCCTCCCCGCCAATTCGGTTACTTAACAACGACCATAACGTCATCGACTCGCTTTCCAGAGCCGAAAGCATAGTGATCAATCGATGATCGGTCCTTAGCCCTGAGGAAGTAACGACCGTGTCGACCGGAGGATCTGGCCAGAGCGTAACAGTGCCGAATGGCAAGGACGCCAAGATTTATACCAAGGCGACGGTTCAGCGCTACGACCCCCATTATAATTCTAAAGAAATTTACATTGGGCTGGGAAGGAATCAAATCCCAATGGCGAAGAAATTTCAAGAGCGGGTGAAGGAAAGCGAACTCCCCTCTGCGATCGATGTAAGGGGAAAGACAATCGAAGTTTCTTCCTCACTCTCCATGTCGAGAGCGCAATACCATTAACGATAAGTGGACATCGTCAGGGATGGAGAAATGACGTCTAAAATCAACAACTCGACCCGGGGAAAGAAGGTCTCTTAAATATTTTGCCATAATTTATTGATTGTAAGAATACGCGACGAGTAAACAAATTAGGAAAAGCTTCAGTTGAGAAGGAAAAACTTACGAAGTGAAGAGTATCGCAGATGGAGGGTGCAAGGATAGTTAGAAGAGCGCCTAGCGGCCATGAATCATGAATTGAAGGACACGTGCTCAAAATCATAATGAATAGGCGTTTGGCGAAGGGAGTCCGAGGCGACGATTCAAGGGGGAGTAATTAAACAAATCACAGAATAAGTCGAAGCCCCAAGAACTTCAAGATGTAGAATTTGAAAAGAGCTAAGCACCTCGTTCAACCGCTGTTAACAAGATGCTTGGGGGCAATTGTGGGGGCCGAGTAACCGAGGGGTCAAGCTCGATGCGCACAGGAGCCGGTGTCGAACGGCTCTTCGCTTCCGCCAAGATGCCGGAAGTAGGATGTTTGGGCCGAATATACCGGAAGAAGCGTGTTAGGATAAATGGAAGAGTACACAAACAGAAGGAAAAGTAGACCCAGGTCCCGAGGCTGAAAAATGACTATAAATATAAGAGCTTCAGACTAACAAAGGTATGTAAGAAACACTTCTATAAACTTAGTGAGCAAGCTTCGAGAGGAAGGACTTGTCCGCTTGAGTGCTAATTCCGCACCCCTAATCGAGTTTGTATTTTTGCAGGTGACTAGCAGAGGATCGTTGGCGTCTTCCAGGATTCGAAGAGTATTTCCAAACCACATTCACCACACATGCATTTGAAATCAAAGTTGCACACTTGGTTCTTTGGGCCATCATGCATGGAAATGCGTGATTGGTGGTCCGAGAACCGAGGCACATCTTCCTTTGAGTCATCAACATGATAAGGAATGTGTTTGATGCATAAATTGCTTGAATTGCATTGCCATGCAAGTTATTGTCCTCTGCTGCTGTGAGTTGCAGGTTCTGCAGACATTTAGTGCCGGCCGGTAGTGTTTAGTGCCGACCGACAGTCAATAAATAGCCGATGGGTATATTTTGTGCCGATGGCCACAGATAGCAGCCGGTGGATGTTCTGTTTAGCCGGTGGTGATCCCCAGCATCCAAGGAAGTAGTTCTAAGGCTTTGGCAGTCTTCTGAGGTGCAAAGCAGGGAAAACAGAGGCAAGCTAGGCATGGCAGTGCAATTCCGAGCGAAATCTGAGCGCGCGTGCATTGAGCCCTCGCCCCGAGGCGGTTTACTGTTTTTCTTAGATTAATTATTTTGTTAATTTAATTAATTTGTAATATTTAATTAGCTTGCGTAGTTAATTAATTTGTATTATTCTTTTGGTCCCTCCGAGAGAGGGCATAATTGTAATAAGCGTGGGTGAGTGGTGTGTATGTCTTCCAACCCCCATTTCTTTCTCCCTTTTATTTACCTGCTTATGATGGTAGATTAGGGCACGTTTATTTTAGCATACCTTATGCTATGCATGCGTGCATCCATGCATTTGTTGACATGCATCGGGCTCGGTACATCATACAAACTGCATTGTATTTTCAATTCCAAATTGAATACGTGCATCGAATAAAGTGCATTTCACATGCCATCTTTAAGGTTAGCCGAGCCTACTCTAAATTGCATCCTTGCCTGTGTTGCATTAGCCACTTAACATGACCTAGGGACATGCATGTCTGCTAACTAGTTTCTTGTTTTGGCACGGAGTACGATGTAAGTATTTTACGCTTTAGCATATCGCATGCGTGTGAATGTTAACATGACAGTATGATTACCATGTGGCTAAATTCTTATGTGAGATAAACTGCTTGAATGCCTGTGGGTGGAGGTTGGGTTGCTTGAGTTGGAAAACTCATTGAAATCCGTGTTTTAGCCTACTTGCGAGTAGCAAAATTCTAAAGCGTTTTCAAAACAAACAGATATGCAATGTTTATTTTCAAATTAGGCAATCTAGTTTATACTTGTTTGCTGCGCGCATAACATAGTAATTCTAGGCTAATAATTGGAATAAGAGCATGTACTGTTTTCAAAAACGGATATCACGGTTAGTAGAGGCCGGTCTTCGGACCGGGCGAAAGGGGGTGCTCATAGCTGACCTTCCCCGATCGTACCCAAGCTCCCGAGCCAAGACCACTTTGGTGATGACGGACATGTGGCCTTTGGCACCGAGTCAGGGTTTCCTAAATTTTCCATTTTAAAATATTTAGGTGGCGACTCTGTAATCTGGCAAAGCAGTCCATGTTTGGCACTACTTTTCAAAAAATCTATTTTTCTTCAAAACGATTTGCCGGATTTGGACTCTTTGGTTCAGATTTAGAACTGACACAAATCGAGTCCGAACTGTAGTGACCCCAATATGAACAGAATGGGACTTAACCCTCCCGGGGCGTTCGGGGACGTCTACAGGACCCCATACGTCGGTGTGAACGTAGTCTAGAATCCCTTTGGTACGATGACTAGCAGTGCCAAACTTGATTCTTGTTTGCTTGCCCAGTACACAATGCTCGCAGAACTCAAGCTTCTTTGTTTTGGCGCCTTTCAACAGGCCTTGCTTTACCAACCCTTGTAAAGCCTTCTCACCAACATGCCCTAGGCGCATGTGCCAAAGTCTGGAAGTGTCAGATGCATCATCTTCTGAGCTGGTGGAGACAGCCACTCTCCCTGTGACTGTAGAGCCATCTAGGAAATATAAATTTCCCTGTCGAGTACCCTTCATTACAACAAATGCTCCTCGAACAACTTTGAGGACTCCACCTTCCATAGTTACTCTGTAACCTTTGGAGTCTAAAACTCCCACTGAGATGAGATTCTTTGTCAGATCTGGTACATACCTGACATCTTCTAAAATTCTGATTGTTCCATCATGTACCTTCAGTCGAATTGTTCCAATCCCCTTTGTCTAGCAAGCTTGGTCGTTGCCCATCAACACAACTCCTCCTTCGAACTCTCGTAAGCTCGAGAACCACTGCTTGTTCGGACACATGTGGTAGGAACATCCAGAATCTATAATCCATTCATCAGACTGGCCATATGATGAAACTGTGAAGGCTGCTCCTTTACCATTATCTCCATCTCGTGCGACGTTCACCTTTTCTTCTTTCTTGTCTTTATTGGGACAATCTTTTGCCCAATGCCCCTTCTGGCGACAAGCAGCACACTTATCTTTTGCAAGACGTCTTCTATCTGATGATTTTCCTCTGGATTTTGAGCGAGACTTTCCTCGCCCTGCATATCTTCATTATTTGTTACGCCTCATCATCACAATACCTCGGATGCTGAGTCCCTGTTTGCAGACTTATCTTTCCTTCTGAACTCATTGTTTACTAAGGCATTTGCAACATCAACATACTTGATCTTCTCTTTATCGTACAGTAAAGTGGTAGTGGGATGATCATATGAGTCAGGCAAGGAATTCAACAATAACAGTGCTTTGTCTTCATCACCAATGTGATCATCCAAAATTTTCAAATTTGTAAGAATTTTGTTGAAGTTGTTTAGGTGTTCGTTCATCGAAATACCTTTCTTGTAGTCGAAACGAAACAACCTCTTCTTCAAGTAGAGCCGATTCTCAATGCTCTTTGTCATGAACTTATCTTCCAACGCCTTCCAAAGGTCCTTCACAATATCATATTTTGTGAAGGCGTACTTCTACTCTTTTGCAAGGCAAAGTCGGATGGAACTGCAGGCTAGGAGATTCACCTTCTCCCATTCTATCTCGTCTAAGTCATCTGGTTTGTCTCCCAGAGTGAAGTGCAGGTTCATCTGGACAAGCATATCTTTAACTTCGCATCTCCACATGCCGAAGTTGCTGCTTCCATCAAACTTCTCTACCTCGAACTTAGCATGGAACACTAGGGTCCAAAGCCTAGAATTGCTTGTACTCACTGGATTACTCACGGACTCAGTTGATCTGGTCTTTATAGATTCTACCATTAAATTTTTTTTTTTTTTCAAAACTCCAACTAAAAAATCTGACCGTACAAATATGTCCAGAATACTCTAAATAGTTGGAAAACACTATTGGATCGTCAAAAACAGACTTTGAATTTTTAGAAACTTCAATTCAAAAATCTGACCATACGGATGTGTCCGGAATACTCCAAATAGTTGGAAAACACTATTGGATCGTCAAAAATAGACTCTGAATGACTTAGAATTGGTCAAAACAGTTTCAACGGTTCAGATTTGCCGAATCTGGTGTGTCTGAGATGCACCGGATGATTACTCCGGAACGGCGTGGTCAATGGCACGGTCAATGTGGCTCAACGGCGGTCAACGCAGCTCTGCAGCTCGGTAAACGCGGCTCAGCGGTGACGTGGTCTGACACGTGTGCTGACGTGTCGATGACGTGGTGTCTGCGTGGCAGTGACGTGGCGTCTGCGTGGCGAATGACATGGCTGGCGCGTGGTATACACGCGTTACATGGGTCTTTCTTACGGCGTTTTCTCTTTGCGCGTGGCGCGAAAGTGTAATGACGCTTCTTCGCCGAACGGCGTGGCGACGCGTGTGGAGAGTGGGCTTCACTCTCCTTATTCAGACGACACGTGAGAGCACGTGGTGCCTCTTCTGGGCTTGGTTTTTTCTTGGTTGGACTCCTCTCGTCGAGATCTTGCTCTTGATATGCTCAAAAGTTGATTTCGAGCACTTCGAAATCTGGGCACTTTCAGAAAAAATTTTGATTTTTCACAACCCGAGCTCTAATACCAATTGTTGTGGATCGGGGGCACACCAGGGAACACACACAAGCAATAACACAAGAGATTTAACGTGGTTCGGCAAGTCGCCTACATCCACGGGCAGGGGATTCACTATATTGAGAAATGGATTACAAACTCTCTGTTTTCTCTCTTCCTCACAAACTCACCACACACTGTAATCTCTCTACTCTCTGTACCTCTATTTATACATGAGAAGGGAGGGAGCTGGTTGGCCTTGCACATGGCCAGCTGTTGTTCAACGATGGTGGATTGCCAACCATGGCGGCTTGTCGATTGGCAGCCGCAATGGAGGAATGTTGCAGCCGACTTTCACACTAGAAGGAAATCACCCCTTTCACATGGGGTGATATCAACACATAGGGATAGAGATGGGTTTTCCTATGATTTTGGCTGTGACTGACATGGTGGATCCGGAAGGGAAAGAGATGGAGGTTTTAGACTCAAGAGCTTGGAGATAGGTTATGGCCTCGTCGGCTATGGCGTTGAGGATGAAGTCTGATTTGTTAAGCAATTTTGCTATGATGTTTGGGAATCTCTTCACTTCTAGCTGGAGCCATAGGGCCATTACTAGAAGAGAGTGTCCTGGATCTCGCATGAGGTGGATGATGAGCCTAGAGAAGATTTCTCTGTCTGCTGTGTGGAAAAGATAGAGCTCCTTAATGGTGATTGAGGCCATTGTTGGAGCTTGAGTTGTTTTCTGGCTTTCATGCATTACTGTTAAGTACTATCATTCTTGTATCAAACAAAACAAAAAGAGCATTGCTATTTAGACCAAAAAATTAGACTTGCTTTCTAAATTCAATGATATGATACTTTATTAAAATATTTAAGTCAATTCGTTCTCTCATTTATTATCTAATCATCAAACCAATCATCTTATTGACATATTTCTAGGTCTAAAAAATGGGTCTATAAAGTTGGCGTGTATCTTGTTGACATAAAAAAATATTTTTGTTTTTGTTTTTCGGTATTTAGTTGACACTTGAAACAAAAACATTTTATTGCTTAAGCGAGAAATTTTGATTCAATAAAGTATCATTTATGTCTTTTTAGTGAGCTAATATATTTATTTGAAAAAGTTAATTGTATTGAAAATGTAGTAAGTTAGAGTCTAACTTTGTAAAAATTGACTTGCCAAATTTTTTTAAGTAAGTCATTTTTTAAAAAATCGTGCAAAAATATTTTCCATAAAAAGTATTTTATTTGCTTTTTGGTCAACCAAACAACAAAAAATGAATAAAAAATACTTTATGTTAAACCAAACGAAACCCAAATGTTAAATGATTTTGTTATAAATGTCGTCATAATTCCAACACGTGTTAGAATTAAATTTTGCGTGGCCTCTTAAGCTAAGTATCGAATCAAATTTATTTCGCTCGTTTCTATCATCTCTCTATCATTTAGACTACTTAGATAAGGAGTTTATGTTGAAAAATTTAGAGGTCCATCTATCTAATGCCAATTATTTTTGAGTTGTGTGTACATGTGAACACAAGTTCATTGACCTAGTGTGCCAGCCCAATCCAACTCTCTTTTAATAAAACTTTGTATTGATATTTTGATCCATAAGGTTGGGTTGGACTAGGTTTTTTAATCCATTTAATTTTTAGGCTTAATTTGAATTTGATTATTTACTTACTTTTGTGGGTGTTGGACTTAAAATTACAATAATGGTCCTATGTTTGGACTAAGCTGAATTTAGGTAAACACAAAATTTCTTAGTAAATAGGGTAATTTTATTTATACATGTGACAAAAATGGCATGGCTTAAGTATTTTGTACTTTGTTGGCATTTAATTGTTTTTGTTCTTAACTGAACTCCATTTTGATATGCTAAATGGAGATTTTACAAGGTTTATTCACATCAAATGATACTTGAATCCATCTGTTTTCCTTTGATTTAATTGTTGTCACTCCTACTTCAAATGCATTTTTGTTCATCTACATTTGGAGTTATACTGGATGTCTTTGATTTTTTTGGTCAATATGTTTCAAAAGGAGGCGTCATATTCTGATATTCAGATTCTATAAATCTTGTTCTAATATGGGATGAATGTTATGCAGTATACTTATATACTCTTAATTTTTGTAAGATCATGTGTCGAGCTTAGAGAATGTCAAATGCAAGTTGTTGCATTGGGAGGGGACAAACTTGGTGGTTGCAGAAGGCCAAATTGCATCAAGGGATCCCAAGTCAAAGGTGAATCATGTGATCCTCGGACCTATGTGTTGGAAAGTATGGATGAACCACGTAACAGTCAACGTGCCATTGTTTCGTTTTACTCATGAAATGTATGATCTTCAAGATGCAATATAGAAAATACAGTTGCATGGCCTGGTCAATTCATTCTTTTGGACTAAATATTAGACTAATTGATATACAATTTGTAGTTATGTTTTTTGGATATTTAAAGTCGTATTTTAGAGATTAGTGAATCTTATAATTTGGATATTTTTCTTGGTTTGTATGTTTGAGGTTGTTGTCAGTTGATATGATAGAAATTGAGGATGGAAGTTAGTATGCAGGTTGTTTGGTGTATGATATTAGATTTTTTTGCTTACTTCATAGTTGCTGCTTCTGCTTGGTTTGTTCACAGGTTACATTTTATAAGCTATTGTTTACATACTGTTAGGCAATGTTATATTCATGTATACATATATTATATTTTAAAAATAACCTCCTACGACATATAAAATTTTGTCATAAAGAGTGTAATGATTTATGACATGCAAGAAAAATACTGTAAAAGATTATATATAGCATACAAAGTATGTCATAAATATATTTAAATAACCTTCTACGGCATACAAAATTATGTCGTAAAAAGTGATAATTTATGACATGTAAGAAAATGTCGTAAAATATTATATACTGTAACGAGTTGAATCAAATTGAATTTATACTTTAATCTCAATTGGAGATTTATATTAAATTATTAAACTCCATTCATTTTAGACCCAATTGATTGAATCGTGACCCGTTAGTAACCATGAAATATTGTTGTGATTTTATTATTATTATTTGATTACCATAAAAGAGTTGTGAATATTTATGGTGTGTACCATTAAACGAAATATATTTTGTGCTGAGAAAATATTATATTTACTTTTGTCATTAAAGATGTTGAAATGTATTTTTAAATTGATATATATATAGCTGTTTATATATATGGTTAGATATTTGTTTATACTATATATATATATATATAAGTGACCAAATAGGATTTTTCTTTCAACCTTTGGGTTCTTGCTGTGAGAAAGAAAAGAAAAAGGGTTCCAACATTGGTTTTTCATGGGTTTAATATAATGTAAGTCATTTTTGACCCCTAGTGTTTTGGATCAAAACGTAGAGGGCGGAAAAGACATCATTTGGCTCCGAACAGATTTAATTTCTGTTGTCAAAAAATTTGAAAGCTTCTTGGCTTGAGGTAGGGATTTTTTCTACACTTCTTTATGCACTTTTACTTGATTATATGGAGCTTAGAGTTGTACATAATTTAATTAGAATTTTTGAAAAATTTGTGACTTATTTACTTAAAAGAGAAATTTTGAGAAAAATAAAGAGTTGATGTTCAAATTGCGAAAGTGTAAACTTGGAATATGTTTGTAAGGTTATGAAAGAGCTATGTTTTAAATTTGAACAAAAACGGATTTCGACTCGATCGGTTTTGAAATTTTTACCGGTTTGCGACCAAAAGAGCATTTTTAAAGAAAACAAAGGAATTATGTTTAACTTTTGGGGCTTTAGATCAAAATAGGATATCATAGTTGAATAATGCTTGGAGAATGATGTAACGATTCAGAATTTCTCCCTCCGCTCAAGCGGGGGAGTTGGCACTCGAGCGTAGAATTGATGCCCCCAGTATCTTGTGTGTTGCAGGCAGGCCGCTCGAGTGTGAAAAGCGACGCTCGAGCGTGGAAAGTGAGATTGCCCTTGACATTTTTATTAGTGTATTTTAAACCTCCTTATTTTATTTTGGGGTATTGATTGAGGTGGTAACATGATGGTAAAGTAAGATTGGACCAAAAACTTTAATTCAAATAATTTGCCTTTGATCAGCCGTCACTCTTTTGCCCTTTTCTTTTTCCACACTTTGAATTTGGATGTGAGGCTAGAACCATTGGAAAGCTTGTGTTCTAGGGCTTCAATTTGAATACAAGAATGACCTAAAACGGAGTCTGGATGAGAGAGTTATACCTGTTCAAAGTTTTGAAATCTGTGTTGGAAGCAGGTACGCTCGAGCGAGAAAAGAGACGCTCGAGCAGACTGCATGAATTCAGCGACTTAAAAAGTGATTTTTTAGATCATTCTCTGCATTTTCTTTCTCCCTCTTCCTTTCTCTCATCCTAGGTCCAAAAACCTAGCCCTCAAAACCTTGATTTCATCCATTCTTACCAACAAATCCACCATGGATCTTGCATCAAGAATGAAGAACAAAAAAAGATCAACATTTTCAACCAATTAGAATTCGGGTTTGCAAAGGATTATTCTCAAAGCTTTGCTCCCTTGCTTGATTCTTGAGGTAAGGGTCCTAATTCCCTTTCAATACTTGCATTAATAGGTAGATTTGTGGTATTTTGACTATATAAATACAAAATCTATATTTTTGAGCATATAGTGTACAACATGAGATTTGGGGGTTTAGGGTTTGAAATGTTGGGGGTTCAATTGTTGGGTTAAGATGATGGATTATGAACCTTAGGTGTGTAGTCAATGGGAAAATTGGAATAAAAAGTAATGGTTTGAGAAGTTTTGATTTTTCTTGAAATTCTTAATTTTCTTGAAAACCCTAGGTTGATTCATGATGATAATCAAAGATTTTGCCCAAATTGAAAGTAGAATCATGAAATTGAGGTATTGAATTGTATATATACAAGTTTAATTGAATTTTGGAAATGTTTGAAAATTATGTTAAAAATTAGTGAATGAACCTTTGTTATGGGCATTGTAAATCATGCTACAACATGAAATAGATTTGGGAGAAATGATGTGTTAATGATATGGATGATATAAACTTGGCTATGGAATGTTGAAGTGGGATTCGAGAATTTATCTCGAATTATATTGAATTACAAATAGTGTTGTTGAATTAAGTTGAGTTGGCTTATGTTGAATTAAGTTGTGTTGAATTATGTTGAATTGAATTGAATTGTGTTGAACTATGATGAATTGTGTTTGAATCGTGTTGATTGTGTTTAGTTGAGTTGTATTGGGTGTGTTGAGTTTGGGTTGAGTTGTGTTGGTGCCCGCGCGAGGAATTGAAAAATGGTTTTAAAAATTGAAAAAAAAAAGGTTTTTGGGGGTCCACGTCCCGCCGTTTAGTAGCCGACAAATGTGGGGGTGATTTTGGATTAAAGGTGCCCAATTGCCCTGTCTAGGCTTATCGCTGGACGAATGTGGGAAAATGTTTTTGAGTGTCCACATAGTCCTGCTGTATAATAGCCGACAAAAGTGGAAAAATGATTTTTTTTGGGTGCCCACATCCCGCCGTATAGTAGTCGGCAAATGATGGGGATGGTTTTAAAAAGTTGAAAAATGATTTTTGGAAGTTTACTTCCCGCCGTATAGTAGCCGGCGAAAGGTGGAAAGTGTTATGAATTGGGTGCCGGCTATCCCGCTGTAGTAAGTCGGCAAAAGGTGGATTGTGTTGAGATATGTGTTGACAAGTGTGTTGAATGGATGATGTTATTTGTGACTTGTGATGAATCTGCGGAATTGCAAATTGATGTGTGATTTAGTATAGAGAAGAAATGTAGATAGACGTTATTTGTAAAGAATGGGATTATGGATTGGTGATGGTGAACTTAATGAATTAGTTATGACCATAAAAGTAAATTATGAGTGTTGTTCTGTAAATAAAGGAGAGGTTGAATTGAAAGGGGTTTATAAATCTTATGTTATCTTGAGATGAAATTTAAGAGTGTAAGTAATTAAGTGAATTGAGTATAGGAGAATTGTTAGTAAATTAAAAAGGGAACTCGAACTTGAAGTAATGGGGTTCTAATTAAATATAATGAGAAGAAAAAAAGAAAGAGAGAAAAAGAGGAATATTAAAAATGGGAAATTAAATGAGAGATATTTTGGAATAAGTTAATAAATATAAAATGATGTGGTTCCTTAAACATAAATGTTTTTAAAAATGGATTTATGGTTTATTAATGAAAAGGAATAATTTTGATGGTTGAAGGTTTTCCTTAAACGTTCAAATGAATTTTGAGAAAAAGATACTCTATGTATGATATTTTGAAATTATAAAATGTCACCCTACTATATAGTATCACTCTGCATGCATGATCATTTCTATCTATATGTTAGTTATTAGTTGAGAACTATGAGATTCCTACTGGGTATTAGTGCTCACCCCGTTGTTGTTTTATCTTTTTACAGGAAGAAAGTTTGGATTATTTGATTGAAGATTTATGGAGTTCTTGAGTCTTTTTGTATAACTTCATAGTAGAAGTAAAGGAAGTGGATTTTGTGTTTGTATTTATTTATTTGTAGCACGGTAGAAGATTGGCATGTATTGTTATCATTGTAATATTTGTTAAGAGAGAGAGAACATGTATTATTGTATTTCTATTACTCAAGTGTAGTAGATACTTGTATATATAAAAAATAAAAATAAAAAATGGACCTAAATTACAGGCTTTGGTAATGTTTCTGAGTAATTAAAAATTGGGGCGTGACAAATGAGTTTGGAAAGAAAATGATGTTTTCTTGGGCATTAACGGTATTATTTTCCTTAATGTATCTGTTGGAATAAAACCGATACGGTTAGAAATGGATCTTGAAAGGTTATCGGGCGTGATTGTGATATGAAAACTAGTGTAGTTGTTCATATTTGATGAGATGTGGAATAGATTGTATTTATCAGAATTTTTGGAATTTAATTGTTTAACTATCTGTTTAGAAATATCTGTTTTGGGCTATCGGTGGAGGATAGCCATGATTGTTGTAGAAATGCATGAGACTTAGGTAAATTGAACCACATTCCTCATTTGTTGCATTGGATATTGCATTATATTTATTTCATTGGAAATGTATCTGTTTTTTTAGAAATCTTTGGAAATGTATCTATTTGCGAAAAGATGAATACTTGGTGAATCTGGGTAGGGGGTGTAGAACCGTGCGGTTAGGTGTCGAGCCTTCTAGTTTACTGGTAAAAATGACAGTGGTAGTGCATTAGGGCCTACTTGTAAACACTCACCTAGAGATTCATAGAGCTTGTATTCATGTAACAGATATGGTTTAAAATGGAAATGGTTTTATATCTGTTGTTCCATCTCAACATTGCATGCTTTATAAAAAGAGAGATAAATTGTTTTATCATGAGCATGGCATGAGCATACTCCTCTTTAGTCTTGTTATGGTCCATATGTTGTGTAGTATATCTATACTGGGCTGTGGCTCACCCTATAAGGGAAACCATTTCAGGTACAAGTGCTATGCCTCTGCCAAGGCACTGACTTGGAAGGACTTGGAGCTAAGACTTCATTTTTGTTTTATGGTTATTTATTGAATGTAAGCCCAGTGCTGTATTTGTGTTGAGTTGAAACTCCATTTTGTATAACCAAGAATGTTCTTGGATAAATTTGTAAGCCTGTAGGGCACTTATTATCTGTTTGGCTTCTATTTCATACTTGTTGTACAATGCATGCTTGGGATTGGAACTAGGGCATTGAGATGTGAACAGCATGTATTTGGCATTTGAGATTAAATGGAAATGGATGTATGGAATAGTTAGCTATATATATGTGTTTGTCTATCAAGTGGGTTTGTTATATAAATAGATATACCCTGCCCAATTTTTGGGGCGTTCCAACTTGGTATCAGAGCGTACTGGGTTTGAATACTTTGAATACGTGGGGGTGGTTAGTACCATAGTGGGTTTATCTCGTTTGATACACTACAACAAAACTAACTATTTACGGCATCATGTTTATGGCATGCATTAAATGCATGTCATAATTACTACATTCTATGACATTTTTTTTTTTTGCAAGCTGTTAATGTTTTGTTAATAATAGCATACATACTATGTAAGTTGTTAATTCATATATTTATGGCAAAAAAAAAATATGTCGTAATAAATATATGTTTTCACGACTTACAAAAATATATCGTAAAATATTTACACTTAAGACGACATACATTTTATATTGTAAAATATCATAACTTTATATGACATGCTAATGAATGTCGTGAGAAAAAAAAAAAATTTTTGATTTTTTATGACATGCAAAAACATGCCGCAAAAAATGTATATTTTCACGGCATACAAAATTATGTTATAAAATATTTGCACTTAAGATAACATACATTTCATGTCGGAAAATATTAAATTTTATATTTTTTTTGAATTTAGTGATTTTTTTAGAAAATTAAAAAATATTTTCCTTCTAAGTATATGAAAATTATTGTAATTTGAAAAGTAAAACAAAAATTATTTAAAAACTTACGCCACAATCCCTCTCATTTTAAATCCATACCTGCTTTTGTCCCAAACCATCTCATTCTCTAGAGAAATTATATTTTAATTATAAATAATAAAAAAAAATTCTAAATATTCTTAAATATTTATAAATTTATAGTAGATATGAAATTTTTTTATTTTGATTTCCAATAAACTAGAAATTTATGATCTAGATTTTTTTAATACAAAAATAATTTATATGCTTATATCACTATTTACATCATTCTCATACCCCTCTCTCTCTCTCTCTCTCTCTCTCTCTCTCTCTCTCTCGCTCTTCATCGACGTCTCATACAAACACAAGAGCACCACCACCAACCAATGTTCCTCCAATTCAAAAACATGAACGCATCTCCAGCGTTGATTCCCCTCCATAAATTCGCTGCCGCCGCTGCTGTTGGCCTTGGCATCTCCGATGGCAGATTTCTTCTACGACGAGGTCGTTCGATTCCGAATTCTTTGTGAGTTATATTCATCGTCTCTCTCTACACTCTATTTCTCTACATATATAAATCAATCGTATATAATTTCTGATTTGTCTGATTATTTTCTTAACTGATTATTTTCTCCATAAATCGTTTTTCTAATTTCTAATTATTTTCTTAACTGATCTGTAGTTTAAATTACACAAATCCAGATCTCTCCTCTCTTATTCACCAAGTAACTAATTCGTACTCCTAGAGAGAGAAATGAGATAGCAATTTCATTTTTGATCGAACATTGGTTTGAAGGAAATTGATTCACTAAACTGCATATATATATTTAATTCATATTGCAGCTTTTAATGTCTCCTAGAATTTTGTCACAAACTGCATATATATATATATATATATGCTATGTGATCAAAAGGAAGACTACAGATGATTAATCTGATAGATTTTATATCAGGCATGGAATTGAAGCTCTTGTTTTCATCAAGTTCGACGTCTATTTCGTGATACAAATGATCAATTGCTTCTCTTTCAACCTCTTGGCCTCTACCCTAAGTAATAAATTCCCACCTGAACAATTTGATCTCTTCTTCTTGAACTTCAGAACGATTTCACTTAAATATGTTAGGTTTTGCTGTTAAAATCATAAAGAATATTTTATGTTATTAATCTTTTCTCTCTATTATTAAGTTGCATTCCATTTCAATTTCAAGTTTAGAGTTTGTATTTATGAAGAATTTATATCTATTTATATCTACTTCATTGTGATAAAATTTTCTATGGACTAATTTTCTTGCATGTCTAGTTTCAATTTTTCTGTTGATAAACTATATGGGCACAAATTTGTATGAAAAAGGAATTTGCTTATAAGAAGATGAAAATCTTCTCAGCTTTTTTGTAGGTTGTTTTGTGTTCAAATTGAGTTATGACAAAATGTTAATTATTAATCTTTGCATAAAGAGGGTTTCAATGTTTTTCTTTTTTTTCTTTTTTGCTCTGTTCTTTGTTTCTATTGGTATGCTTGAATTTTCCTTGTGATTAGGCCACCATATTTGTCTCTCTTATATTATATTGGAGCCATTAGTGTATTATATTTATCAAACTCGAGTAAAGTATTACAAGAGAGAAGGAAGAGAAAGCCACTGCCTTTGTATCTCTATTATTTTAGGACTTATACAGTTTGTGAGCTAAACAACAGTATAAACAGAACTACTTGTATAACAAAGGCAGCTTAGTTGTTGTTCCATCTGATGTATGTTCTAGTATATCAATCAATCTTTTTTATTTTATTTTATGATAGCTAATGTGATCCAGTGGATCGATAATTAAACATTTATTAACAAGAAAGTTATGAGTTTATCATTTGATACAGTTGGTGTTTCCTCAACCAAGGTTACTGTAAAATGGAATTAAATGAAGTGCATTTAACCAGTATGATTGATTGTACATTCTAAATGAAAGCACGTATGGGTTGTGACTTTAGCTTGGCTGGTTCTTATTTGATTTGCCTCTCTACTTAACAATCATAGATTCATGAAGTTCGTATAATTCATAAAGTGAGGTAGAAACTAATCCAGTTCTATTTTACCTGTAAGAAAGGGAAATTAAATTTTTTGTGATTATTTTCTGTTGAACAATAAGGTTTCTATTTTTCCCCATTTTGATTTTATGGAGAATTGAATTTTTTAGAAAGATCATCAGGCCATTGATATCCTTCTAGCAAAGATTGATACATACGAGCTTTTTGCTTTCAAACATTGCAAGGGAAGGAAGGTTAAGCTTGCTCTTTGTGAAGGTAATTTCTAATCTTTGAATACGCCAGCTTGCATTGTTAGGGAAATTCTATTTTTGTCTCAAATAAATTTCATTCATTTGCAAAGTGAACCTTATTCAATACAGCGATCCCAGTTTTGACCCGACTCTTGTGATGTTCCGGACTCGGGTTTAGTGCCTTTGTATTGTTGTGAATCTTCTTTTTCCCTTGTATACCTTTGAAATTGGTCTTTGGGTGGTTGTGTGTGTGTTTGGAACAGGTGGGTTACTTAGTTTTCGAACTTTGTGTTGTCCAGATTTTTGGTCTTCCCCTCGAGCGGCCATTCTTACGCTCAAGTGGGATATGTAAATTTTGGTCCTTTGCTCGAGCAGACTTTCTTGCGCTCGAGCAGAAGTTACAAACCTTCAATACTTTGCACGTCTGTAAAAGTTCTAGAGAAGTGTCTTTCACACCCGAGCGGCATTTCCTACGCTCGAGTAGGTAGGTGCTTGAGCATCCTTTCTTGAGCTCGAGCGGTTGGTCTGTCGTCTGTAAAAGTTCTGGAGGTGTGTATTCTATGCTTGAGCGGGCCTCTTCTTGCGCTCGAACGGAACAAAAGTTTGTGTCTGACGCTCGAGCATCAAACTTTCCACTCGAGCGGCCTGCGCGTATATCAAATCATGAAAAACACTTTTTACATCACTTTTTCATATCTTTTCACCCAAAACCCTAAAGTTGAGAGTTTCTCTCTTTAAAATACTCTCTCTCTCTCTCTCTCTCTCTCTCTACATTTTAACCTAGATCCTTTGATCTCTACACCCTTGTGCCTTCATTGAAAAGATAGAACTCCTCAAGTTCTTCACTTTGATCCGAGTAGAAGTTGGTTTCATTACTTTTGAAGTTTCATCCTTGCTTGGGTCGTCTTCTTTCTTTGAGGTAGGGACATTCTACATCTTAATATGGTTTTTAACCTAAGTATTTGTTGTTTTGTATAAATTGTGGGATTAGGGAGGCCTTGAGTAAAATTAGGGTTTGAATTCAAAATTGAAAGAGGCATTTTCCATGTTGTTTTTACAAAATGACTATGGGACTTGTATATGAGATTCTTTAGTGTTAAAATGGTGAAATTTAACCTTTGGATTGATATTTGAAAAACGTGGAAATTTGTCCTAATTTGAGTTGGATAATGTAATTTTTGACTGTCCTCAAGACTTGGACGTCACCGCTTGAACACTCGGTGATTACGCATGTTCGTATTCGTCTTGAGCTCCCGGAGGTCTCGGTTATGCGCCTTGCCTCAGGATCTCTCGACTCGACTGTTTCGTGTCTGGTTTTGCACCAAACACTTGTGCTTTGCCTTAAAGGGGCAGGGAATGGCTTGTGGGCCATCCCCACACTCCACCGGCCATGGCTTGAGGCCACCGGCTGTGTTTTGTTGCCATCGGCCAAATGTTTGGCCAGCCGGCACTCTAGATGGCCGGCCGACTATCTTTTTTTGGTCAATTGCATCTTTGGCCGGCCGACTACTGTGCATCTGCTTTTGCAAATATTTTGGTGCAGCTGGCATGCACTTGGCTCCCCTATGGAGGGATCTCTCTCTTTAGAAGCTTGTCTTGTAAGCTTACAAGACTAAAAGCTCTATAAAGAGGAGCCTTCTCTCCCCTTTTGAGGGGTTAGACTTTTTTTAGACTGCTTTTTTTAGGGTTTGAGTTTTAGGGTTAGGGTTTGTTCATATCCTACCTCTATATCTCTCTCTTGTGTGTGTTTTGTCTTACTTTTGCTCACAAACACCCACCATCACACCATCCCTTGGAGCTGAGGCCCTTGAGGGTTGTTTTGGAGGTTTTAGACTGATTTCAACCTAAAGAAGCTGCTGGAGCTCCATTGGTGAAGAAGGTCTTCAAGGGTAAGAAGCTTGTCCCTTTATTCTCCATTTTTGCACACTCTTTTTACCTACCTTGCAGCTATTTTTGAGCTTTGTGTATAACATATAAAAGTTCTATTTTTTAGTGCTCTAAATAGTTGGTTAAGGTTGCTTTAAGCTTTGGGGTTGTTTGACCCCTCTTAAGGCTTGTAAGGCTCCATTTTGTGCCATTTTGAGTGAGATCCGGGACTATTGAGTTTGGGCCTCCTCACCATTGAAATCTTGAGGGATTTCAGAGGTGAGGATGGTGCCTTGAGGTCCTAGGATGGAGAGGGCCACCCCCTCTCCTTGTTGTCCTTGAAAATGACCATTTTTGCCTCTTGAGAGAGCACCATGTTTAAGTGTGTGTTGGCCATGCCTTAGCTGATTTTCATGCTTATTATGTCATGATATGCCTCTATTTTTAGTTGGTTTTGGTACACCATGCTTGTTTAGCATACATACCTCGTAATGCCATGATTTGCATCAATACATGCATAGCATTTAGACTACCATGCTTTTGTGTTTTGGCTAAGCTTTGAGAAGCTTACATGCATGTTTTGATGTGCCAAGGGACTGTTTTAAGTCATTTGAGTCATTCATGCCCCCCTTTGTATAGTTACCATGTAATCCCTCTTGTATGCCTTAAGCTTTGGCCCTTCTAGCATGCCATCCTTGCTTTGTTTCAGTGGTTTGGAACCACTTGCCATGTTATTTCAGACCTCATGATGTTCCTATATGCTTGCATTTGATCCCCCTTTAATGTGTTTAAAGGTTGTTGCCTTATGCCTTTTGTTTAGGCCTTGGAGTATGCTTGCATTTTTAGACCACTTAGACGCCATCTAAGTACATCCTTAGCTTTGTTTAGGTCTGCATTAGACCTATTTTAAGTCCCCTTGGCCTTGTGAGGCTTGGTTGACTTAGCCTTGGTTTAACCCCCTTTGGCTTGCCTTAAGTTTTGGACCTTGGTTGCATGCCATGCTTGTCTTGTTCATTTGATTTGGCATCATATTCAACATGATTTCAGAGCTTTTCATTGCATGCTAATTGTCCATGTTTGCATCTTCTTAGGTGTGCTTAGAAGTTGTACTTTATGCTTGAGTGTTGGTCCATGTTTTCATGCTTGTTTGTATATCAATTAGCCCTCACTCCCTAGCATCTTGGCCACTGTTTTGGGCTTAGTATAGAGCTGTCCAATTAGTGTAAGTCCCTCCTTTGCATGTTGTTGCATGCACTCCTTGTATGTTGTAGCATATCGGTGAGTTGTTGCATGGTTGGACTTGCATGTTTGAATGAAGTCACATGTCGGCTTGCATACTTGAACACCCACATTGCATCTTGCCTACTTGTAGATTGCATCGCTTCATGCCTTTCATGCTTCTTTACTTAGGATGTGTGCCTAACATGCTTTGCTTGCTTGCATTGTCCGTGTTGCATACTAGTTCGCATGCTTAGATTGCATTGCGTGGGCATGCATGCTTGGCCTCTTGAATTGCTTGTGATAGAGGTTAAGCCCCATTGTTTGATTATGTGCATTGCATTCCATATTAAAATGCACACTTGATTCTTTGGGCCATCATGCATGGAAATGCGTGATTGGTGGTCCGAGAATCGAGGCCCATGTCCCTTTGAGTCATAAACATGATAAGGGATGTGATTAGTGCATACATTGCTTGGAATGCATTGCCATGCCAAGTCTTGCCCTCTGTTGCTATCAAACACAGATTCTACAGGAAGATTTGGCCGGCCGGCTATCTTCATTGCCGACCGGCCATCATTGTTGGCCGATGGATCTAATTTGTGGCCGGTGACTATTCTATATGGCCGGTGGTGTTCCCTAGTATCCAGAGAGCAAACCCTAAGACTTTGGCAGTCATCAGGGGAGTAGAGCAAGGAAAACAAAGGCATCTTGAGCATGGCAGTGGATTTCAGGGCAGAACCGAGCGCGCATGCATTGAGCCCTCTGCTGAGGCTGCTGTTTACTGCTTTCTTAGATTAATTAATTTACTTAATTAATTTAATGGTCTGTAATATTTAATTAGCTTGTCAGTTAGTTAAATTGTATTATTCTTTTGGTCCCTCCGAGTGAGGGCGTATTTGTAATAAGTGTGTGTGAGTGTGTGCATGTTTCCCAACCCCACGTCTTTCTTCCCTTTTATTTATCTTCTTATGATGGTAGACTAGGGCATATTTAAATTAGCATACCTTATGCAATACATGCGTGCATCCATGCATTTGACTTGCATGCATTAGGCTTGGCACATCATGCTAACTGCGTAAGTATTTCAAATTTAACTTGAATACATGCTATCTGTGCATTTTCACATGTCATCCTTAGACTAGCCGAGCCTACTCTAGTGACATTCCGTATGTGTTGCATTAGGCATTTAAACATGGACTAGGATCATGCATGATTACTAACTAGTTTCTGTTTTGGCACGGAGTACTAGGTAAGCCCTTGATGCTTTAGCATACCGCATGCGTGTGAATGTTGCCATCATAGCATGATTACCATGAGGTTAGCTGCTTATGTGATATAACTGCTTGAGTGCCTGTGGATGGAGGTTGAATTACCTAAATTGGAATAATGCATTAAAACTATGAGTTTTAAGCCCACTCGAGGGTGGCAAAACCTGCATTTTAGCCTACTTGCGAGTAGCAAACCATTTTCAAAACAAACATGAAATGTTTTGTTCCAATTTAGGCGATTCGGTCTATACTTGTTTGCTGCGCGCATAACATAGTAATTCTAGGCTAATAACAGGAATAAGGGCATGTAATGTTTTCAAAACAAGATATCACGGTTAGTAGAGGCCGATCTTCAGATCGGGCGAGAGGGGGTGCTCATAGCTGACCTTCCCCAATCGTACCCAAGCTCCCGAGCCGAGGCAACTTTGGTGATGACGGACACGTGGCCTTTGGCACCGAGTCAGGGTTTCCTAAATTCCCCCATAAAAAATATTTAGGTGGCGACTCTGTATCTGGCGAAGCAGTCCATGTTTGGCACTTCTTTCAAAATCTATTTTCTCAAAACGATTTGCCAGATTTGGACTCTTTGGTTCAGATTGAGAACCGTGACACAAATCGAGTCCGAACTGTAGTGAGGTCCCCCCGCGGGCTTGTTACAGTTTCTGGCGACTCTGCTAGGGAATTTAGAGAGCTTGACTCGAACTCGTGATATCTTATTTTGATTTCACTTATGTGTCTCTTTGCATTGCATGTGCATTGGTGCACCTAGGACACCGTGTTTGCCATCTGCCATTCTTGAACGGTTTGCCGGAGGCTTGTCTTGTCAAGACATGACCATAAGGCTGACCGGTTGTGGGCTCTGACAGTATGGGAACACAAACCCCGGTTTTACCGAGGCACCCTTTTCGACCATTCGACCTAGTGCATATCGAAATCCATAGTGACCATTCCAAACTAAGACAGGTTGCTTGCCCGATGTTAGGTTGTTTGAAAAACCGCTGCGTGCGTAGTAAAACCCTAGCTCCTGACAAAATAGGACAGGGAAACCCTACCCCAACAATAGGGGTGTTTTGGCTCTCTTTTACTTGCTATGTGCTTTTAGAGTGTATCTCTACAGGAACGCACATATCAGTTTGCAAATTTGAGTATCAGGCCTGAGGGCACCAGTATCAGTATTTGTAAGAATCAGTTATATCTGTGGGTATCCGATTCAGTATTTTGAAGCAGTGATTATGGGGAACAGTGATCAGTAGTAGAAATCTGATTGCTCGGCTACACATGTTTGATCCGTTTGAAATTTGAAATGCGGCTTGTTTATTCCTTTCAAGGTTCAAGAGTTGATCTGAGAATAGTCGTGTTCCCCTTCTTTGAGGCAAGACCTATGATGACGAATCGGAAGAGATTGTGGTTATGACAGCCGCATTAGATCAAGAAATCACTCTGCAAAGTGAGACCAATGTCGATGTGCCGCATCCACCCAGGTCGCCTGCCACGCACCCGATCTGGACCCCGCAGTTGTATCAGGCCCGTGAGCCCACCACATTCGAGTTGATGGAAATTATAGGTGACCTCCAGAGGTCCGTGGCGGATCTCGCCTACGGAATGTCAGCTTCGCCACCAGCTACACCATATGCTGGGCATTTTGTACCCCAGGAGCCCCCATTACTGGGACGGATTGTGATCGAGCTTAGCCAACCGGAGGTGGCCTCCAACTATAACAATGACATACCAACATTAACCCAAACCCTCGATCAGGCTGAGGCCAGAGGTAAAGACAAAGTAAAGGCAGATGCCAATCCCATTGAACAACTGCTGTGGGCAGTCAAGGCTTTGAAAGCTGGGGGGATGAGTAAGAAACAAGTATTCGCAGTCCTGAGCAAGACCGTGGATGCTGTTTTTCCCGCTCCAACTGAAGGCAGTACCAGCCAATCAAAAAACCAGGATAGGCCCCATCATGCCAGAACAGTTCCTCCCATTCCCAACCTTGCACCTGGGAAGGATCAGAAAGTTAAGGCAGTGCTTGCCGACCCGTTCGCTAGTGCGTCTAGCAAGAATACTCAGACTTCGAAGTACCTGCCCCGAGGGCGCAGGGTCTTTCATGCTCTTTACATGCCATTGTCCAAGGCATTTCAGATCCTGGCCGAAAGAGGACACCTTAAACCCTGGAGCCTGTGCCTCTCAAGAATCTCCTCCACACATGATCTTTGCCTTATCAAGGCGTACCACCAGCAAACAGGTCATGCTACCGATAATTGTTTCCGCCTCCGTCATGAGGTGCAAGATTTGATCGACAACGAGGTTATCCTCCCGCCCACCTCAGCCAATTCCGTTACTACTCAGCTATTGGATTTTGAGGATAATGATACTGCGAGTATATAAATCAGGAAGTGAACCACCTGCGGGCGACACTTGGTATATTTTTGGATCCGGCGTCTGGCACGCATTTTTGAGCATCTGCGACTGCTAGTTTTGTAAATTCTGGCTTGGATGTCGAGTCAGTCTTTTGTTTTGTTTTGAGTCTGTCTTATTGTCGTGAGTTAGTCCTTTTTGCTTAAGGGTCTGTCTTGTTGTAGCGAGTCAGTCCCCTTGTATAGAATACCAGGTGATTCCGGGGTTGTCGCCTCGAACACCGTTTTGTTTTGTAATTACTCATTTTGCTTTCTTTTTGAGTCTGTCTCTGCTGTGGAGCCAGTCGCAACCAGGAAATTTGAATGAAACAGCTGCGGCTATCATGTTCCCGTGCTTATTGCTATTTTGGGCTCGTTGTGCTAGAGGATTTGGATTGAACGGCCGTGCATTCCACCTGGCTCTCTCATATCCTGAAAATCATTGTAATGACCTTTAGTTTTTCAAAACTGTTTTTGAACACTGTGGTGATGAAAACGAAGAGGAAGGAATTCCTCGGGTTTTGCAAAACTTTGATCAATTTGAGAGAAAGATAGGCATGCTAAGCTTTTAATGAATGAAATCGTGCTTGTTAGCGTGAATACTGAAAAGGACCCTGGCTTGACCCAGACTAGTTTCACACTATCTTCAGCGCGAGTGATTTGTCGCTTTCTTAAAAACTTTTAAAAACAAAATGTTTTGCACGGTCCTGTGAAGACCTGTGTGGAATCGCTCTTGAGATTGTGCAGCCTAGGATCACTCTCAGCCTCAAGGCTCAATTTGTTTGTTTTCGAACCTCGAACCCTAGATTTGAAGCAGAAGGTTCAACGGTCAACCGCCACGTAAGGCTCGTGTGGCCAGATTTGAAGTAGCCCTCGAGCAAGAGGCACCAAAATCAGATCAAGAAGGTCGGATCTCACCGCAAGAAGCTCGTGAAGCAACCGTGATGAATCCTTCTGCAGATCAATATAACAGCCACTCTCCTGGATACAGAGGGCTTCAATTTCAAAACCATTTGGCATGGACTTGTTACACTTTTACCCTTTGAGAGGCTCGCTGGGCCGAAAACACGGAAGGGCGACCTAGGCAAAAGTTAGAGCAAGGAAAAAATATACAAAAGAAAAAAAAAAAAGAGAAATGCAAAAAGAAAAAAAAAAAAAAAAAGAAGAAACATACAAAAAAATGCAAAAAAAAAAAATACAAAAGCAAAAAAAATGTATGCAAAAAGAAAAGAAAGAGAAAAAAAAAAGAAGCTCGCAAGGTTGAAAACCCGCAACAGGCGCCTTGACAAAAGTTAGAGCCTAAAAAGTGAAGGTTAAAATACCCGACTGTACCTTAACCGGAACTACGTAAGGCTTGATTCCCATGTTTGGGATACGTAGGCAACTTCATCCTGAAGTCCAGCCCCCAACGCTCTCATAGCGTCTCAGTCCACGTCATGGTTTTGATCACCTTTGCCTCCTCTGAATCTGATAGTTCGGTCGTGACAACCGGAACTACGCCATCAACTTCATCCTGAAGTTCAGCCACCAACGCTTTCACAGTGACTATGTCCATATATTGGTCCTGACCATCATCGTCTTCTCCGTGTCTGAGAATTCGTTTGCAATCATCACCGACGAGGACTGGTTTTCAGAATGCTGCGGTGTCATCCAAACAAGGGGCAACTTTCCGTTGCCATGAGTTGCTACGAGTCACCGTTTAAACTAGGGGCAACTTTCCGTTGCCATGCATCCCTTTCAAGTAAGGGGCAATTTTCCATTGCCTCCAATCCGAGATTACGCATCTCGAGGGTAGGTTCCGTGCTCGTTGAGCATCGACCGTTTGCAAAAATAGTTTTTGAAAATTTTTACTGTGGTTGACTATTTTCTCGAAAACTATTTCATTTTCCAAAACTAGACTATTTCTGAGACCCAGACGGGAAAATTTTCAATGCTCATAGTCTAACTTGCATGATTTTCATATCAAAAATTGAACAAGCATGTTAATTTAACTCTCATTTTGGTCAAAACTGTTTTAGTAGAAAACTAAAAAATGGTCAAGATGATGAACTAAGGGCACAGTCGAGTCAGGTGTTCTGTCTTTCCCCCGTTGTCAACATACTTGCCAGAAGGGCACTTTATTCACCAGAAAAGGCACAATTGAAGCTGTCAATAAAGGGCTGAAAGCTCTCAACATACTCCAAACAACGAGGTGTGAAGCCAAGTGCGAAGCACAAATCGGAACAGATCAAGATACACCATTTCCTGTCTCGAACATCGACTAGACGTCACCGGAAGAAATAGCCATGGGCCAATAGTATTGGGCGTGAACCCACAACTTCCTATTCACCCAGTAATAACCCTGGGAAGGGACAAAAAATGAGAGAATAAAGAATAGAGAGATGTATGATGAGAGAAAAAGTAAGGAAAGGGTTTTGAGAGAAAAACCGAGCCTGAGGACCGAGTGATGTGAGAATCACAAATCAGAAAGGGTGGGAAACATACCCGGAGGGACTGGCTCCTCGAGATCTAAGGTCTTTTGTTTTTGTAAACGTCCGTGTCTTTTTTTTCTCTCATCGTACATCTCTCTATTCTTTATTCTCTCATTTTTTGTCCCTCTCCAGGGTTATTAATGGGTGAATAGGAAGTTGTGGGTTCACGCCTAATACTATTGGCTTCATACCTTGTTGTTTAGAGTATGTTGAGAGCTTTCAGCCCTTTACTGACAACTTCAATTGCGCATTTTCTGGTGAATAAAGTGCCCTTCTGGCAAGTATGTTGACAACGGGGGAAAGACAGAACACCTGACTCGACTGTGCCCCTAGTTCATCATCTTGACCATTTTTTAGTTTTTTACTAAAATAGTTTTGACCAAAATGAGAGTTAAATTAACATGCTTGTTCGATTTTTGATATGAAAATCATGCAAGTTAGACTATGAGCACTGAAAATTTTCCCGTCTGGGTCTCAGAAATAGTCTAGTTTTGTAATAAGCGTGTGTGAGTGTGTGCATGTCTCCCAACCCTACGTCTTTCTTCCCTTTTATTTATCTGCTTATGATGGTAGACTAGGGCATATTTAAATTAGCATACCTTATGCAATGCATGCGTGCATCCATGCATTTGACTTGCATGCATTAGGCTTGGCACATCATGCTAACTGCGTAAGTATTTCAAATTTAACTTGAATACATGCTATCTGTGCATTTTCACATGTCATCCTTAGACTAGCCGAGCCTACTCTAGTGACATTCCGTATGTGTTGCATTAGGCATTTAAACATGGACTAGGATCATGCATGATTACTAACTAGTTTCTGTTTTGGCACGAAGTACTAGGTAAGCCCTTTATGCTTTAGCATACCGCATGCGTGTGAATGTTGCCACCATAGCATGATTACCATGAGGTTAGCTGCTTATGTGATATAACTGCTTGAGTGCCTATGGATGGAGGTTGAATTACCTAAATTGGAATAATGCATTAAAACTATGAGTTTTAAGCCCAATCGAGGGTGGCAAAACCTGCATTTTAGCCTACTTGCGAGTAGCAAACCATTTTCAAAACAAACATAAAATGTTTTGTTCCAATTTAGGCGATTCGGTCTATACTTGTTTGCTGCGTGCATAACATAGTAATTCTAGGCTAATAACCGGAATAAGGGCATGTAATGTTTTCAAAAAAAGATATCACGGTTAGTAGAGGCCGATCTTCGGATCGGGCGAGAGAGGGTGCTCATAGCTGACCTTCCCCAATCGTACCCAAGCTCCCGAGCCGAGGCAACTTTGGTGATGACGGACACGTGGCCTTTGGCACCGAGTCAGGGTTTTCTAAATTCCCCCATAAAAAATATTTAGGTGGCGACTCTGTATCTGGCGAAGCAGTCCATGTTTGGCACTTCTTTCAAAATCTATTTTCTCAAAATGATTTGCCAAATTTGGACTCTTTGGTTCAGATTGAGAACCGTGACACAAATCGAGTCCGAACTGTAGCGAGGTCCCCCCGCGGGCTTGTTACAGATAACCAAATTGTGTAAATAATGAAATTGATATGGGAAATGTGAAATTGGAAGGATATGTGAATGAATGGTATAGTTGGATTTGTTAAATTACTCACCTATGGAAATTTGATAAGTTATCTGTTTAGAAGATTGTGTATCTGTCTAGAAATATTTGTCTTGGGCTATCGGTGGAGGATAGCTATGATTATTGTAAAAATTTCATAAGGATTAGGTAAGTTGAAACCTATCATTTAAATTGTGTCATTGAATATGACGGTATGATTGAGACATTGAATATGTGTTGTGGATGGTCATTGTATATAACGATATTTTAATACATTGTATATGTATAATTGTTTGGAAGGAGATAGGGGATGGACTCCATTTAAAATTAAGTTGGCCGGAGTGTCCCCGGGTGAAAGTCCCGAAATCTTGCATATCTGTGGGTGCCGGTTCCCTCGAATGAGAGTTCCGTAAAATGGCAAAATAGAAGCATTAGAGTGATGAATGTATTGAATTGTGAACCATTGAGTTGTAGTCTCATTTTAGTTGATTATATAATAATGAACTTGGTTAATGGATTAACCCGAAATGAATGAATGGAAATGGATTGAGATATGGTTATCTATATTGAATGGTCATGGAAAGAATGTAAGTTGGTTATAAATATTGAACATTTATCTGACACTTATATCTTAATTAAACCTCATATACTGTGTTAGTTTATCTCTACTAGGCTTTGACTCACCCTACTTGGGAAACCATTTTCAGGTACTCCTGACATGCCACCTCCAAGGACATAGCTTGGGGGGACTGTGGGCTAAAGGCTCTATTTTTATTTTATTTGTGCTTGAGTGTTCATCCAAGCCAAGGGCTTTACATGTATAGAGCTTGGGACTCTTTCTTTTGTTGTAACTAAGTGATATCTTAAAAAGAAGTAAGCCCACAGCGGATTTATTTTGTTATTTTAACTCATATTGCATGCTGTGGATTCGGAATGAATGTTTATGAAAGTATAACACATGTAATATCTTTTTGTAATAGAAACTTTGATGAATGAAGTGTGTCATTTTATTGTGTTTATAGATCTTATGCAATGGATTAATTGTATTATATTTTGGGGGCGTGACATTCAATATTTGGGAAGTCTAAATCTGATCTTCTGATTTTGCTTGCTTTTGGTTTCTAGGTTGCTATGTTTGGAATGAAATGTTAACACTTTTGAAAATTTCTCTTTGTAAATGTTGAATAGAGAATGTATAATAATGCTTGGTTTGTCCAAAAATCTTGTTCATATGCCAAGTTTTATGTTGTTTAAGTATTGTCAATTATGCATGTCCTATTATGAGATGGCTTTTTAGTTTCTTGTTTTTAAAATAACTTTGGCTTGTGGATTGTGATTCTGGAGCTTGATGAGAGCTTGATGCTGAGGCATCTTTTTGACCAACTGAAATTTCACTCACACTAATGACTCTGGTCATTGAGTGGAGCTGTTGTTTCTCTAACTCCTCAAGATTAATAAAAACACTTCATTTTGACTTCCAATGAATATATATAAAATAAGACATATGTATGATTTTTTTTTTTTTTTTGTATATAAAGCCTACTACATAGGTTATTATTTTTTGAAAAATGAGTATTGGCTACATCATAACTTGAACAAAACGAACCATTACATTGCATATTGAACATATAATTCTATTACATAATGCAAGCTTCAAAGATAAGAAGGCAATAACTTTCAGACACTTTGTTGCTATTGCATGGCATTCAGAACAACTATGGTATAGTCACCAATACCTAATTTAGTTTACTCAAATTCATTTGGAAGGTTAACATTAAGCTACAAAGGGGAGCAATAATAATAACTAATATACCTAATACTTAAAGGCAACAAACAAACTAATTCTATTAAACGAAAAAATTATTAGTTTAACACCATACCAGGTTCTTAATGTCCGACATAATGCTAAATATTTTAAATTACCAAATTCCCTTTATCCTTCACTATCATTTTACAATTATGAAGAACATTGAAAAGTCATTTCAAAATTAAATACACAGAATGGTATAAAAGCATCAACTCTTATGAACTAAATTGATATGCCCAACCAATAGCAGTGGCTAACATCAATTCCTAGTAGACATATGTATGGTTTATATAATTTAATTTATTTGTTTGGTTGACAAGAAATAGAATTGTAGTGCCCTTATTTTAATTTTTTGCTTCCCTCTTCTTTCAGTGGAAGTGGACTCATTTACTTGGGTTTGGATCCAAAGATTACATGTAGCTCTGAGCACAATCGTATCCAGAGACTGTGTACATGGGCCACTAGAGACTGTGTACATGGGCCACAGGCGATTTCTTACACCCGACCATCCATTTTGGATGAAAAGAAGTTGGTTTGATGGAAAGCAAGAACTTCGAGGGAAGCCTAAACCATTAAATGGATCTAATGTTTTTAGTGTAGTTAAAGACATTGAAAATAATTGGGGAAAAGCAACAAAGGAGAGAAAAAGGAAAAAGTCCCAGATCATCAAAGAAAAAGAGCCAGTTTGCATTCAACCATGGAAGAAAAAGTCGGTATTTTTCAATTTACCATATTGTGATGTAAGTCTAAAGAAAGTAGAATTCCTATTTTCAAAATTAGTTGAATTTGTTATTCTTATTTTTTATATAATGAATATTTGATTGATGTTACAGGCATTACTTTTGTGTTATAACTTGGATGTAATGCACATTGAGAAGAACGTTTGCGAAAGTATCATTGGCACACTATTGAATGTGAAGAGGAAATCAAAGGATGGCCTTAAAGCTCGTAAATATTTGGATGAAATGGGCATTAAACACAAATTGCATGCGGAGGACAGAGGGGCTCATTTTATTTGCCACCGACATCACATACACTTTCAAAAGTCGAGAAGCAGATCTTTTGTTCTAGGTTACATGATTTAAATTTACCTGATGGTTATAGCTCCAATATTGCTAATTGTGTTTCATTAGAAGAGTGCAAGCTGATAGGCCTCAAGTCACATGATTGTCACGTCTTGATGCAACAGTTGTTGTCAGTAGCGTTGAGAGGACTTTTACCAGAGAGACCAAGGATTTGGAATAACACCGAAGCACCATAAAAGGCTTTGGATGGTTGAATATAGTCAGCATCCAGCAAGTCCTTTAGTTGCCTCCTTAGTTCTTCCAACTCGGATGGTGCCATCCTATAAGGTGCTTTGTGGTCAAGACATATAATGTTACCACTAGCTACTTTCAACCCCATAAGAAGTTAAGCCCAAAACAAGCAAGATGGCAAGACTTCTTGGCAGAATTCGACTACATCTTGGAGTACAAGCTGGGGAAGGCGAACCTTGTGGCAAACACTTTAAGTCACAAGGAAGAATTATTTGCTATGAGTAGTAGGCCTCAAGATGATTTAATTGAACTCATCAAAAAAGGGTTGCAACATGATCCTCTTGCCAAGAGCCTGAGTAGATTGGCAAAAGATGGAAAGACCAAATGCTTTTGGGTAGAAGATGGCCTACTCTACACTAAAGGGAAACTACTCAATGTTCCAAAGTGAGGAAACCTATGAAGGAACCTAATCAGGAAATGTCATGACACTAAATGGGCTAGCCACCCAAGACAAAAGCGTACAAGAGCATTGCTGGAATCAACTTACTATTGGCCAACGATACGGGATAATATGGAGACATACGTGAAGGCTTGTCTTGTGTGTCAACAAGACAAGGTAAAGCAGCAAGCACATGAAGGTTTGCTAGAGCCATTGCCTATAAATAAGAAGCCTTGGAAGAGTGTCACCATGGACTTCATCTCAACTTTGCCTAAGTCGGAAGGGTGCGGCTCTATTATGGTGGTGGTTAACAGGTTTTCGAAGTATGCCACATTCATAGCAGCCCCAACAAATTGCACAGCAGAGGAGGCAGCTCAGTTATTCACAAAACATGTGGTGAAATACACGTCGACTTATGAAACTATTGCCACGATAGATGAAACACAGGACAAAAACCCCTGGTATTACGATATTTGGACTTTTTGGAAAAGAAGACATATCCATTAAGGGCAAATGCCAAGGACAAATGGGGAATACGGCGTCTGGCCGTCCAATTTATCATCTGTGGGGGTAAGCTGTATAAAGTAGGTCATCTGGGAATGCATAAATTGTGTGTGGAGAAAGAGGAATCGAAGCGCCTTACAGAGGCTATCCACGATGGAGAATGCAGGGCGCATATGAATGGTGTGATGCTAGCCCGGAAGATCCTTAGATAAGCTATTACTGGTTCACCATGGAGGAGGATTGTATTGGTTTTGTGCAGCGATGCCACAAATGTCAAATTCATGCCAATCACGTTTATTTGATCCTTTTGGCAAGACAGCACCGTAAAAGTCATGAATATTCTGACATCCAAGCTCTACAACATGACGTTATCAGTGTTGTCTTGCCAAAAGGATCAAATGGACATAAGTATATCCTGATGGCGATTGATTATTTTACAAAGTGGGTAGAAGCTCAATCCTATCAGTGTTGAAGGCGTCACATGTGGCCAAATTTATCAGAAACAATATCATCTGCCGGTATGGGGTTCTGAACGAGATCATATCAGATAATGGCTCACACTTTAAGAAAGAGGTGGTAGACTTGTTGCAGAAATACAACGTAGCTTTTCATAAGTCATCCACATACTGGCCACAAACCAATGGAGCTATTGAGGCCGTAAACAAGAATGTCAAAAAAATTATGCGGAAGATGGTAAAAACCTATAAGGACTGATCGGATAAACTGCCATTTTGCACTTTAGGGCTACAGGACCTCGATCTGGACATCTATAGGGGCAACACCTTATTCTCTTGTTTATGGGATGGAAGCCGTTTTGCCAATTGAAATTGAAATGCCGTCACTGCGAGTTATGGCCGAGTGTTAGATAATGGAGGCAGACTGGCAACAAAGTAGATTCGAGGAGTTGATGTTGTTTGATAAGAGAAGGCTAAAGGCATTGTATCATGTTTAGGGCTACCAGCACAGAATTGATAGGGCTTTTAATAAGAAGGTTAAGTCCAGGAATCTCAAGGAAGGAGATATGGTACTGAAAGACAACTGAGCCCCCATCCATGACCCTAGGGGCAAGTTCAGACCCAATTGGACTGGTCCTTACATCATCAAATCTATCTGGTCAGGTAGAGGGGTTATTCTTATGGACCTAGATGGCTTGGAATTTTCACAGCCGATCAATATGGGCAAGTTGAAGAAATACTACCCTTGAGAGGATCACTAGGCTAAAAACCCGGAATGGCAACCTGGGCAAAAGTTAGAGCATGAAAAATTAGAAACAAAGAAAAATAGAGCTCGCAAGGTTGAAAACCCTAAAGGGCGACTTTGGCAAAAGTTAGAGCACAAAAGGAGAGAGTTAATACTCGAGTGAACCTAAATCGAACTGCATAATGCCTAATTCCCATCTTTGGGATACGTAGGCAACTTCATCTTGAAGTTCGGCCATAACCATCTCCAACTCAACTGTCCTATCCATTTTTCTAATCATGTCATCTTTGTTCATCATCTGTTAGTTTGGCTGTGATCTTTATTTTGGGAAGAAAAGCTGGTTACAATGCAGAGCAGTAGTGGTATGCAATTAGGGGCAGTTATGATCTTTTGATTCGAGGTTGTACATCTTGAGGGTTTGATTCTGTGTGTGTCAAGTAGTGATCATTTTTGAAAACGATTTTGGAAAGTTTTAATAAAAGTTGATGTTGTTCAAAATTTTACCTTTTACAACTTAGACCATTTTTGGGACCAAAAGGAAAATTTTTAGTACTCAACCTTAATTCCATTGATTTAAACACAAGTACATTTTCCAACTCTCTGATACAAATCAGAGTTGCTTTTACATCATAAAACTTGAAAAAAAAAAAGGTCAAAGTAATGAACTAGGAGCATAGGTGAGTTAGGTGCTCCTACATCCTCTACTCGTGCTTGCGGACGTCTAAGTAGGCCCCGCTTGTGCCTCATCCTCAAACCAAGCCAAGCATTTGCCGGAAAGGGCATAACTGAAACTAGGGACGGGGGCTAGAAGCTCTCTGGTCCTCCAGGCAGCAAGGTACCGAGACAAGTGTGAAGCACGAATCAGGAATGAAGCCGGGTATTCTACTCCCTCCTCTAGACAGGTCTGATCATGCCCGAATTGGCATCTGAGCCAGAATGGAAAATAGAACACATGGTGCGTGTGGCCAATCAACTGTATGCCTGGCTACCGGGTCATGCTATAACTCATCTCAGTCAGATTGAGCCAGGGGTAACGCCAAGCTATGTCAGCTGCAGATCTACTACATATCCAGTTGCACCACCATCCCTCATTAGGAAAGTCCACTAGTCACTAGCGAAAGAAATAAGCTCGAGCTGAATACTCAGGGCAAGGGTCCACCACTTTCAGCTTATCCATGAGCCATACCTGGGAAGGAATGAAAAATAAAAGAGATTAAAGAATAGAGAGATGTACGTAGAGAGAAAAGTAAAGAAAGGGCTTTGAGAGAAAATAGAGCATGAGTGCTGAGTGATGTGCGAGGCATATATCAGAAAGAATAGGAAACGATACCTAAAGAAGTAGTGGACTCCCCGCAAATCTGGTGGTCTCTCGCCGATGAAAAGTATCTAAGTCCATCAAGGTCTCGGCCATCGTCAAACCGATACAACTCTTACCTTCTTTTAGACATTGGGTCACTTCGATTGACTGAATACTGGTTCCGTCGTAACTAGGGGCAAGAAAGAAATGCGTGCGAATACATAAATAAAGGGCACGTTTCCGAAAACCTCGCCAAAGAGGGTCACCTTTGTCACCTGTGTCAGATAACTGATGAATCAAGCTCGGTATATCTATGTAACAATCCCAACCAATGATTGGTGCTAATTCATGCTTAAGTATGCCTAACAAGTAATTAAGAAAAAATCCTGAGTAATTACATGTGCATTGCATTATTTTGTGTTTATATCTGTTTAACGTAGAAAGATCTGTTCATGTTTTTATTCGATTTGCGAATTGAAGGCCTTATCGGCATCCGATTTAGAAATTGACTTGATTTATGTGCTATATGGAATTTTTAGAACATTATGGTAGGTTTAATCAAGATTCGATTTGGAATGATTAAATTAGATTAAATTAATTCCCACTTAATTAGCCTAGCTAATCAAACATATAAATAGATCACTCATAGTTGAGAGAACTCATTCCTACCATCATCTTGAGCAACAAACATCTGAGAGAGGGAGAAAAAGAAACTTGAGCTCAATTCAAGGAGGAAAAGAGAGATTTGCTAAGAGTGATCAAGAATTGGAAGGGAATAGTGATAGTTTGCTGAGCCTAGCTAGAATCTAAGGGAATTGTGGACTCTAGGTATGGAATCAAACTCTTAGTTATGTAATTGAGTTAGATTTTACGAGGATTCAAGTGAATTAGATGAAGTCGTGTAAGGATTGAGCTAGAATTAAAGAAGGATAAGTCATTCCATACATGCATGCATATTTATAGCATTTTGAAGTTGTTTTCAAAGATTTTCTCCATGCATGTTGTAATTCTAGCATAGGTTGAAGAATTCATAACATTTCTCATCAATGGATCACATTTGATCATGTTTTAGAAGCCATAAACTCAAGTGAACACATGCATGTCATGTTCATACCATGTTTGTACATTTCAAGTTGAATTGTTGCATGTTTGACATACTTTTGGGCCTTGATTTCATAAAATGATCTTCAAACTATAATATTTTACAAGTTCCTAGATGTTCTCCAGGATTTTGGCCCAAGAAGATGAGTTTTGGGGTGTAGAATTCGAGCTTGGAGCCGGGGAGTGCAATTTGGAAATTCCAAAATTTACACTTCTACTCGAGCATTGAATTCTACGCTCGAGTGGCGACCTTGTAATCTTACACTTCTGCTTGAGCATGAAATGCATGCTTCCAGAAGTTCATGTGTTTTTACAGATTGTTCGAGCGACGAAAGTTACGCTCGAGCGAGGATCGAGCATCCGTCGAGCATAAAAACCAAGCAACCAGTACTTTTTCAAAGTTTGCAGACCGCTCGAGCGAAGAAAGTTGTGCTCGAGCGGACCCTCACATTTTGCATGTACGCCCGAGCATAGACTCTGTTTCTAGCAAGTTTTCAAAAATGTTTTTAAGTACATTTTTGCATCCTCATTCCATCCTAGGCATTCCTAGGCCAAGATCAAGACACTATGATGAGGACAAAGGCTAGAAATGTATTAAGAACAAATGAAATAAGTTATGTACAATCTGAGCGTGTGTTCCAATGTATGTGTCTATCATGTTATGTAGGTCACGCAGCTCAAGTTAAGTGAATTGCCTACTCTACTTGTCTATTTGGAGCCACGGTTATCTGTGAGTAATAACTTAGTAAAGCTATGTTCAAGTTAAGTTATTTTTTGCAAATGCAATAAGATCTGTCCTATGAAATGCTATGTTTTGTACTATGAATGATTGTCAAACTTTGGCAAATATTTGTGACATTAATGCTATGATTCTAGTCAGCTATTTGTACTTGGACTGAAGGTTCCTTAATGGAACTAGCAAGTTATCTGTACTCAGCTGGAGGTTCCTTTATGGAACTGGGAAGTTATCTGTACCCAGTCCAGAGGTTCCTTAGTGGAAGTGGCAAGTTATCTGTGCCTGGCTAGAGGTTCTTTTATAGAACTAGCAAGTTATCTGTACCCAGTCCAAAGGTTCCTTAATGGAACTGACAAGTTATCTGTACCTGGCTGGAGGTTCCTTTATGGAACTGACAAGTTATCTGTACCCAGTCCGAAGGTTCCTTTATGGAATTGGCAAGTTATCCGTACCCGGCCAATGGTTCCTCTATGGAATTGACAAGTATAATCTATGATGTTCTGTATATGTTCTGGTAGTACTAACAGATGAACTATGAATGATCAAGCATTGTTCCTGAATTTTGTATACGCACTGAATGAGAACGCGAATATGAATTGATTCTATGTATGGATTTAATTATGGGATATCATTCATTTAACCCTTTACTTTGTTGTTATTCACTGGGCTTTTGCTCACTATTTATATTATGTATGTAGGTGATCAGGCACATAACCAAGCTTAGGGTTGAGGACCTAACGTCTCAGTTTTTGTTAGCCTACCTTTGCGCCTCCTGAGGAGGTTCCAGATTAAGTAAAGTATAGTGGCTGTGTTGTTGTGATTGTATAAGATTTTGTTCTTTTGTTTCCTAAACAAGTTTCTCTGTTTTTATGTACATGAAGTGACGTGTAAATACTATATCTTTTGTCGCCACTCGTATGTATATAAAAGTTTAAGATTATTTGTCTCATATATGTCTTCACAGCTCGATAGACTATGTATATTTTATGTAATTACTTCTGCAGCCCCTAATTATACCTTATTATGTTATGACGCCTTTGGTAATCCAAGGATTATTGGCCGGTTACGACGCTAAACCTATAGGGGTGGGTTTGGGTCGTGATAATCTAGCTCTCCATTATGGGCGTGATCGAGCCAGAAAAGTGAGCCCACACATTCGTCCTAAAGCCTGGGTGTGGCCAAAACGGGGCTGAGGCATGATTTCTTCATCACGCGCGGGTTTCCATCAATGCTCAAAATTCTTCAAGAGTCTGGCACATTTCCTGTGTTCCAAAGCAAAATAAATGCGTAATTGGGTCCCAGTATTGGGCTGCAGCATGGAGGAAATGAAAACAAAGTGGCGTACGGCTTAATGAAAAAGCGCTTTTATGCCAAAACCTTAGAAATTTACCTTTTCTGTGCCGCTTAAAGTAGCTATCCAATCCGTGAGCTTCTCGGCAAGGAATATCTCCATTTGTGAAAGAAACAGTAGCAAAAATGAGGTTCTGGCGAAGAAATAACGAAGAAAGACCTTTTGTAGAAGATAAGGCTCTGAGTGGAGGCCAGTTGTCAACTGTCTGGTGAATTCATCACAACTGGCTGGCCGTCCACTTTTTGTGGTCTGCCACCCACTTGTGGGCCTGGCAGTATTGGCAGTCTGGTTTTGTCTTGGTCTTTGTGTTTTGAGGTCTTGTTTTGAGTCTTTTGGTTTTAGCAAGTGTGCATATCTGTGTTTGAGTTGTTTTCGCTTTGTTTATCGAGTTGTATTTTGTATTTTGGTTGTTGGTCGACTCATTACCCAATTAAGAACATCGTGCCTGTAGATGTCCCCGAACGCATCCCGGGGAGAAGGGAGTGTGAGCCCCCCCCGTTCTGGTTCGATATTAGGTTACTACAGTTCGAAGGACTCAAATGTCACGGTCCTTAATCTTGAACCGAAGAGTCCAAATCCGGAAAATCGTTTTGAAAACAGATTTTTTGAAAGAAGTGCCAAACATGGACTGCTTCGCCAGATACAGAGTCGCCACCTAAATATTTTAAAATGGGAAATTTAGGAAACCCTGACTCGGTGCCAAAGGCCACGTGTCCGTCATCACCAAAGTTGCCTCGGCTCGGGAACTTGGGTACGATTGGGGAAGGTCACTGTGAGCCCCGCTTTCGCCAAAGACCGCCTCTACTAACCATGATATCTGATTTTGAAAACGTTGTGCGTTCTTATTCCGGTTATTAGCCTAGGTTACTATGTGATGCGCACAGCATACAAGTATAGACTGAATCGCCTGAATTGGAACAAAACATTTCATGTTTGTTTGTTTGAAAATGGTTTGATAGTGCTACCCGCAGGTAGGCTAAGACGCGGATTTGCCACCCTCGGGTGGGCTTAAGAAAATATGATTTTGCCACTATCTAGTGGGCTTAAAACAAGCATTTGATGAATTGTCCCAATTCAGATAACTCAACCTCCACCCACAAGCATTCAAGGCAGTTATATCACATAAGCACATAGCCTCATGGTAAGCATGCTTTCATGGCAACACTCACACGCATGCAAGGATGCTAAAGCATAAAACTCACCGAGTACTCTAAGCCAAAATAGAAGCTATGTTAGAAATCATGCATGATCCTAAATATAGAATTGCCTAATGCAACACATGCAAAAATGCAACTATAGCAGGCTCGGCCATTCTAAATATGGCATGTGGAATGCTACAATTAACACGTATTCAATTTGGAATTGAAATACAAATGCAGCTATGATGAGCCGAAAGGTATGCAAAACAGATGAATGATGCAAACATGTCATTACATCAGTATGCTAATTAAAATATGCCCTATATCTAACCATCATAAGCGGTAAATAAAAGGGAAGAAAGACGGGATTGGAAGACATACATCACACTCACCCACACTTATTACAATTATGCCCTCGCCAGAGGTCCTAATAAAGATACAAATCCTAATGAAAGAATAATACAATCAAATAATAAATATACAAATTCCTAATTAATTATCAAATTAAATAAGAAAGTCAGAATTACGCGTGCAAGCCAGTACGCCGACTGCCTCCCGATAATGAAATGATGCATGTTATCGCTTTTGCGCGGAAATCCACTGGGATGCCCCAATTAGCCTCTGTTTGCAATGTTTCTCGAAATGCGTGCCAAGTCCCAGAAAGTTGTTGATTCTTCATTTTGCTGCAACAGAGAGCAGGAAAGGGGCATAGCAATGTATTTCACAAATATATGCATGCCTCGATCCTCGTGCCACCAATCACGCATCTCGATGCATGATGGCCGAGGAGTCGGATTTGCACAACTCAATATAGGGTGAATGCAGGTGAATGCTACAACAAAACCTAACTCCATCATGGGTAATCCGGAGTGTCGGTGACTTGGGAATTGAGACCCATTCCGTCACTCGGAGTACAGAACGCGCCTCGTTTCCTGTGCCCGGGCTAACTCCTATCCCGAACACGATGCAATATGCATGATATGCATGAAATGCACCTAAAATACAATCCTAGCATGCACAATGCTATGAAAATAAGATGCCTCGGAATGCGTGCACGCGGGCACGCAAATCGAGGAAACGATCCTAAGGCATAAAATGGCATACGCAATGCAAATTGGACTTACACTAACACGAGTGGACCTCAGCCACACTCACATGAGAGGCCGTCGGATAAAAAAGAAGTGCCTCAAAATGCGTGCACACGGGCACGCGAACCGAGGCAATGGCATACACAATGCAATGATGCTAAAATGAGATATCTCGAAATGCGTGCACACGGGCACACAAACCGAGAAAGTGGCACACGAAATGTGATGATGCTAAAATGAGATGTCTCGAAATGCGTGCACACGGGCACGCAAACCGAGAAAATGGCATACGCGATGTGATGAGACTAAAATGAGATATGCGATGCAATATGCGCTTACACCAACATGAGAGAGCCTCAACCGCACTCATATAAGAGGCCAATGGATGAAAATGAGGTGCCTCGAAATGCGTGCACACGGGCACGCAAACCGAGGCAATGGTACTAAAGTATGAAATGTCATTCCACATGCAGATTGGACTTATACTGACATGAGAGGGCCTCAGCCACACTCACATAAGAGGCCGTGAGATGAAAATGAAGTGCCTCGAAATGATGCGGCACACGGGTAGCAAAACCGAGGCAATGGCATACGGAATGCAATGAGACTACGATGGCATACTGAATGCAAAATGGACTTACACTAACATGAGTGAGCCTCAGCCACACTCACATAAGAGGCCGACGGATGAAAATGAAGTGCCTCGAAATGCGTGCCCGTGGGCACGCAAACCGAGGCAATGGCCGTAAGGCATGAAATGGCATGCAAATGAGACGTGGCATATGGCATATGGAAAATGCAAATTTCAGTAGCCAAAATGATGCAAAAACAGCCCCCGAATTGTAGCAAAATTACACCCGATGCCCGAAATGCTATGCTAAGTACCCGAAATGACTTGCAGCTATGCCAAACATGCACAATATGGACATGAAGTGTAGAGAAAGATGCTAGGCAGTCCCTAAACTAACATTTTTTCAGTACAAAGTATGGCCAAACAACAAACACAAGTATGGCAAAAATAGCATGCAAAAATGGGGAAAAGAGGGGAACAATGAAGCAGGTGATATATACAATGCTCAACCTGAAAAATACAGTTCTACAACATTGAAGAGGGTCTAAAAATATAAACATTTACAGCTTATGGAAGCCCTCAAAACAGTATACAAATACGGAAAACATAGCATGCAAAATATGGACCAAAAGAGGGCTATAAAGAGAGGTATACCAAGCATTCTCCAAACAGCCTAAGACCGTTAACAAAACATGAAGAGTGGGTCATTTTAAGACTATTTCCAGTTCTGATAATGGCCAAAAACAGAAGCAAAATAGGCCTAAAAAATCATGCAAAATATGGACCAAATAGGGGCTATAAAGAGAGGTCATGCATGGAAGCACCAAACAAGGTTGAGCCCTTCTACAATGTTTTAGAGGAGCTCAAAATAAGCTCAATCACAGTTTATGGCATGCTCCAAAAACAAATTTACATAAGCCAAAAATAGCATGCAAGTTTACGGTAAATATGATGGATATTGAAGCAAGTGGTATGTAGAAGCTCCAAACAAGGTTGAGCCCTTCTAAAATATTGTAGAGGGGCTCAAAATAAGCCTAAACTCAGTTAGGGTCGGAGTCCAAAACCTCAAGCAAATAGGGTATAAAGATGAAGCAAAAATAAGCTCAAAAAGGGTAAAAGAGCACTCACCCTTGAAGACTAGACTTTTGTTGCTTCTTGGCTTAAATTTGTTGCTTCTTAGCCTTTGAAAAACCTTCCTTTGCTGCTGGAATGGAAGTGGTGATGGTGAGGCTTGGTGTTGATGAACAAATGAGGCTAACACTTGAAGTTTTTGGAGGTTTTTGGATAGGGAGATGTAGGCAAATGCTTAGGAGCTCTTCTAAGAAGTTTTTGTAACCCTAATCAAGGAGCTGGCCAGCCACTTATAAAGGCCAAGAAGGGGGTGTAAAAGAGGAGGGAAATGCACCCAAGCTTTCCCTCCCAAAATATCCCCCGGATGCCTAGATATTTTGGAGAAACAGCTATATAGCTGTAATGAACACAGAGTGAGGATGCAGGCCGGCTAGCCACTTTTGCTGGAGGTGGCCGGCCGGCCACCCCCCATGGCCGGCCAGCTAGGGGTAAAAATGGAAAGTTGGAATTGCTGGCCGAGCACCAAAGGGTAGTGTCCTCCCATGTGTGTACAACAAGGCCCTGTGGTTGGAATTTGGCAACTCAAGGTGAGAGACAACAAGCCACCTCTAGGAGAGGTCCAAAAATGAAAAGAAGAATTACTGGCCGAGCACCATTTTTTAGGGTCCTCCCATGTGTGTACAACACAAATATGTGGTTTTGGCTCGAAGAAAATGGCCCTAGGGTGTTCAACATTAGCCCGGAAGTGAGAAAAACGGGCGCCGGGAGGCGCCGGAGGAGCATAACTGGTTGCTAAGACAATTACTGTCCTCCCACCCTCCAGTGACCTTCCTTATGATAAAATAGAGGTACCTGCCAAAAATGAACAAAAACCGATGCAAAACGAATGCTCGGGGACCAAAACACGCAGTTCGGGGTCCCGAAAACCGGCCGTTAAGCACCGAAAGTGGTGTTTGGCTGCGAAGTGGGTATCTAAGACCCCAGTGTCCCTTGAAAGGGAGTAAATGAGATGCATTCCAAAAACCGGAGAAATCGGAGATGGTTGGGTGGTCCCGAACCGAGGCACACGGCCTGACGGCTCCGAAAACCGGGAACCGGGCTCCGAAATGGGCAAAATGGCCTACGGCCACGAAATATAGCCCACGGCCACTGAGAGATGGTCTGCGGGACCTCTCCCTCCCCTCAGGAATAAAAACAGAGAAAATCGAGTCTAGTTCGCAAACCGAGACAAGGCACAGAAGAGAGTTCGGGAGTCCGGAGGCAGGGCGCACGGCCGCGACTCTGAGACTTCTGAACGAGCACAGCATGCAACATCACCGAGCGCTCAATCGGTGACGTCTGAGTCTTAAGGTCAGTCAAAAATGGGGTGTCTACAGTTGCCCCTCTTTGACAGAACTCGGAAGTCAAGAAGTGACGGGAGTGAATGTCAAAGCCTAGAGACGACCCATTTTTGACAAGGCCGAAGACTTAGACAATCATACAAGATGCACAGAGATATGTGCCCGCAGGCAGGGGGCCGAAATGCAAATGATATGCACAGAGCCAAATGATCATGCAAATGCAGCAAGCTGTAATGAGGCAAGTATTCGCAAATAGATGCAACAATTTTAAGCAAGAATGCAAAGCAACAACTACATTTCATGCAGTTAGGAATGCGGAGAATTATTCAATTCTCGTCGCGTCTCACACGGAGAAGATACGATACCTGCGCGATTCGTCTGGTCGCACCAGCCTCAAATGAACCGTACATACAATATCGTGCCTGCAAAAGAGAGAAATTCAACAAGAGCAATATGCTAACAACATATACTCAATGTGATTCCTGTGGTTCCAAAAGTTTGACACACGCAGTGCCGGCGAATGAATGCATCGCAATGCGAGAAAGGAATGTGCGTGACAACGCATGCTCGAGCATAGAGGTATGGTACATCCAGAAATCATGCATGACAATGCAAAATGCTCATGAGAATGCAAGTTATATGCACGACAATGCAAAACGAGCATAAATCAGGGCGCCCGTTTGTTGCGAAACAACGAGCTGGGAAACGCGCATTTCGGCGAAGACAACTTGATCGCGGCCTCTGATTCACCTCCCGGAGAGGTTACAACATGTTTGAAAAGGGTACACCTTGATTTTGATGAGTGATGATGAGACGCATGTCAGAAATTGCAGCTAAAGTTCCGGCGGAGCAATTTCGCGCCAGAAAGTGCACGTTTCTTGAACTTTTTCAAGTCCCGGGAACTCCGATCTTCCTCAAAATTTGCAGAGAGCTAGAGGGGGGTGTGGGGACCACCACCGGCCAGGTGGTTGCCCTTGGGGAGGCCACCGGCTAGGGAAAGAAAAGTAAATGGCCGGCCAGCCAGAAAAGGGGGCCGGCAGGCCACCTGCCCAAAAGTAGGGGCATTTTAGTCATTTTTCTCATTTCTATATATTCCCTTGCCCATTCAATCCGAAATCACTCCCAAAGCTGTGAAAACTCCTTCCCTTGCTCCCCAGACCATTTTTCTCTTCAGATCTGCATTTTATACGCACTTTTCGGCCTTCCACGCAAGTTGTTTCCGCGAAATCTTTCAGTTTTAAGCACTTTGAGCCGACTAAATTTTGATTTCGGGGCTTCTTTTCTCATTTTCACCACTTGAGGTAAGTTTCTCTCAATATTTGAAAGATTTTCTCGGGAGTTGACTTTTGTTGACTTTTTCCAATTTTGGCTCATTTTGCTCATTTTTTCTCCTTTTTGCAGATTTCTCGAAATGGCAAGCGATTACCCTCATGGCAGAGGTCCTCCAGGCACCGGGGATGATTTTGATTTTATGACACTGCCCCCGAGAGTCCGTCCTTTCATTCCGGGGAGATACGCCCCACCGGCACATACGCTTCCGCGGGCCGTTTTTCGTCGTTTCAACGATCGCACCCGAGGATTTGCTGCGAGGCGGGCGACACCTCTCATGATGCACGAGAGGTATTTTACTTTATTTTCTGCATTTTCGTGCATTCTGTAGCTTTGCCATGCTTGAACACACAGTTTTAGCTTATGACATAGTACTTTGCCTGCACCCTGAACGTGTTAGTGAAACACTTGAACTTCTGAATACTAGGCTCATCGACTGATTGAATGTGAACGCATGGTACACATTAGTTAAGAAATGAACACACGGCTCAAACACTGATTTGTCGAACACACAGCCCGAATTTTGAAAGTGAACACACAGCACACACCGACTAAGAGTAGAACACGCAGCCCAAACTCTGATTTTCTGAACACACAGTCCAAGTTGATGGTGAACACACACGGCCCTAATCGATTGAGAGTAGAACACAGGTCCAAAACTCGATTTTCAACACGCAAGTTGATGATGGTGAACACATGTACCCTTGATTGAGAGTAGAACACACATCCCAAACTCCGATTTTCAACACGCGGTCAAGTTGATGGTGAACACACACCCATTGATTGAGAGTAGAACACACGGTTACCCCAAACTCGATTTTCAACACGCGGTCCAAGTTGATGGTGAACACATACCCCATTAATCGATTAAAGTAGAACACACAGTCCCAAACTCTGATTTTCTGAACACGCAGTCCAGATTTGAAATGAACACGCAGCCCATTGATTAAAGTTTGAACACACAAATTCAAAACAAAAACATGATGCATCACACGAGCCCAGATTTGATGTGAACACGCACCTAATCGATTAGGATTTGAACACGACCAAAACACAGATTTTGAACACGCACCCATTTGATGTGAACACGCATAATCGATTAGGATTTGAACACGACCCAAAACTCCGATTTTCCGAACACGCAGTTCATTTGATAGTGAACACGCACACCTAATCGATTGAGAGTAGAACACACGTCCCAAACTCGATTTCTTGAACATGCGGCCCAGTTGAAGTGAACACACAGCCCAATCGATTGAGAGTAGAACACAGCCCAAACTCGATTTCATCAACACGACCCGTGATTTGAAGTGAACACACGCCTTAATCGATTAAGATTTGAACACGCAGCCCAAAACATAGATTTACTGAACACGCAGCCCAGATTTGGAGTGAACACACAGCCCACACTGATTGATTTCATTTGCACACAGCTACTTCACTTCATTTGCACACAGCTTGTTCATTTCATTTGCACACAGCTTGTTCATTTCATTTGCACACAGCTTGTTCATTTCATTTGCACACAGCTTGCTCATTTCTTTTGCACACAACTTGTTCATTATTGTGTACTGAACACATGTATTCCTTCTGAATGCAGGGTGGCTCTCGCACCGTACGAGGATACGGCTCTCTTCGCCATGAGACTGCACGAGCTTCAGAGGTCAGCTCGATCCGGTCGATCTAGCAGGGTTCGGAGCATTCTGTGTGGGATTATCACGTTGTCCTGCCAGCAGGACTTTGTTAGCTGCTTTGGTGGAGAGATGGTGGGACACCACCAATTCCTTCCACTTTTCTGCCACCGGGGACATGACCATGACTCCGCTGGACTTCGCCATACTCACCGGCCTAGACATAGGCGGTTGGCCCATACCTTACGACGAGGATATGGGAGAGTGGGAGGCTGCCTGGACACATCTATTGGGGGCTCGCCCACCTGTAGACAGAGCTTCCGGAGAGTCGGACACTGGTTCTCTTCCCATTTTCGGAGGCGGAGATGGAGCTGAGTCTCCCGAGGAGGTTGAAGCGATGCGTGGCTTCCTTATGTTCCTCTTTGGCACCACTGTTTGCCGATAGGGGAACTGTTGGGTTGTATCTTCTGCGCTTTGGTGGACCTATCACAGGTCAGTCGATATGACTGGGGTGGCGCTGGCCTAGCTACCCTCTATTGCTACATGGGTGCAGCCTCTCGCGGGCGGGGAGACTTACTTGGCGGCTACTGGAGAGCCTGGGAGGTACGTTCTGTCCTCTTGATTTACATTTCTGCTCCTTATTACTTTTTCATTGCACACACGGCGCACTTTGCACTCTGTATTTTGCCTTTAGCACTTTGTATTCATATTCTGCGCTGCTTTTCTCAGTTATGGGTGTACGTATACTTTCCCACATTAGCCTCGGAGATGGAGGTGGCAGGACTCCTTACGACTCCGTTTTCGCTGGTATTCGAGGGCGAGCACCGACCGAGAGCTCGAGAGACTCTCTTCTACTTACGTGATATTTTGATCTTGTATGGATGCAGAGGTATTTCAAAACTCTCAGTTCCTTTCATTTTCATCTTTGATTTGCCCTGTATATTCCTGATTTCTGATCGATTTATGCACTGGTTATCCGCAGATTACTTGGCAGCCCTGGGCGGTCTTTGGTGATGGTCTCCGACATTCGTATCCCGGAGGATCGAGTAATTCCCAGTATAGGTTCCTGCTCGAAGGACCAGTTGGTAGGGCATGGTTCCTGGGGGAACGCTTCCTGCGTCAGGTGTGGGGGTACGATTCTCAGGACCCTCCTGCTGTACCTCCAGCCACTATGCGGACTGCCGATAGACTCTCTGCCCAGGAGGTCATTAGTGCTATGCAGGGCACCGATGCTTTGTTATATCTCATGGAGGGGGACTACCCCACCTATCGTCGTATATCTGATGCCCCCCTTGATGGGAGTGCGTGCTCCACCACGGAGGCCTACTGATGTACCATCTTCGAGTCGTGCCGGTGCCACGGATATCCCTTCCTCTAGCAGGGCCGGTACATCTAGGGGTAGAGGTAGTTCGATTCCTCCGATCCCTCCGTCTCTTTATCAAGATCTGGGTGGCGGACATGCCGACCGAGGTGATGACTTGGCGGTTCGGGACTCCTTACCAGGTCCCGCTAGAGCCTCCTCTTCGACCACGATATATGCGGGATCCCGATTCACCCGGTATGTCTTCTGACTTTGATTTATCAATCAGTTTACTTGGACATTCATTCCCTCACTGATAGTTTTGCATTTGTATTTGCAGCCTCCGGTTGAGTACACAGAAGAGTTGCTCGGGATGCTGGCCACATTCGAGGGCATGATCCTACGGAGGGAGGCACAGATGGCCATCATGGGTGTGCAGGTATTATCCATCTTCCTTGTATTTAGCATATTCCTGATGACATGCTGGTTTTGAGCATTCTGCTGTATTGATAGGCTGTGTAGAGCACATCTGACACACACCCCACTCACATATTGTACTTGCATCTGTTTTTCATATTTGAACTGATGTATTGAACTCTTTATTTTCAGATGCCTCCCGTGTATGCTCATGTGGTAAGCCACCCGGCCTTCTCGTGGAGGTCGAGTCTTGGACTGTTCATGGTACTGGGCCATCTGGGCCTTTTCAAGGAGCTGGGCCATCCAGGCCTTCTCGAGGAGGTCGAGGAGCAGGGTCGTCTCGCAGACGCAGGGCACCCATTATTGAGAAGGAGGAGGAGGAGAAGGTCGCAGACCGTGAGTCAGAGACATCCGCTGGGGAGGGAGGCTCCGGTCTTGGTTCCAAGAGTGGAGACAAGGCTGAGGGGGATCCGGAGGATGATAGCTCTGACCCGGATGGTGATGATGGTGCAGAGGTTATCCCGCAGAAGAGGATGAGAGGGCCTCCTCATTCCCGCTCCCGAGGATGTTGATGTTATTTCCTGCTTTATTTTACTTTTTGCTAGTAGTTTGTAGCACCTTGCATATTGTTAGGCAGTTTTATTTCCTGTAAAACTTGTACCTTTATTTTGCTGTAAAACATGATGGAATGAAACAGCTTTTGAAAAGATGTTTATATTTGAAATTCTTAGCATCGCATCGCATCATTTTGCACAAAAATGGAATTGAATGGGAATGTGCCTTGTGTATTTACCGGGTCAGGTAATGAACCGACGCAACAAATCAAAAACTCGACTCACTAAGAAATAACAGAATCTTAGCAAGTTTACAACTCGATAAGCAAAGTACAGCAATGTTACTGACTCGATAAACAAGACTTAACAAAATTGTGTAAACAAAAAAGTAACAACTCAAAAACACAAAATGCGCCAGCTCGACAGAACTTACAACTCGATAAACAAAGCAACAACTCGATAAGCAAAAATACAACAAAGCGTACTTCGGACGATCTGGACAATGGAACGTACCCAAAACTGAGAGAAATGGAGGCCTTCAACGTTCCTGATGCGTGAAAGTGCCTCAAACTTCCTTCCGGAGGGCAAAACAGGACTACTGAGCATGGTGGGCCACATTTGCTTTTAGGGATTGGGGGGTGGCCGGCCTGCTAGGTTTTTGAATCAAGGGTGGCCGGCCTGCTAGAATAGGTGGCCGGCCAGCCACCTCTCCCTGCAGCTTCCAGAATTGTGACACGTGTCCTTTGAATAGTGTTTTACCCCCCTATAAAGCTCCAACTTTGGAACTCATTCATTTCATCACTGCTTTGCACAAAATAGAGGCATTTCTCGCAGAAAATCTCACATCTTGGATCTCTTCTCTGGACGGCTCGGAAAAGTTGAACTTCCGGGGTTTCAGCTTGAATGCACTATTCACGCTGGGCCGGACTTCACTAAACCTTCCTTTCCTCTATGCTGCGATGAGATTTTGGAACCCGGCGACGCATGTCTTCAGCTTCGGAGGGCAAGAGGTATGTCCTACTTTTGAAGATTTTCAAGCTTTGATAGAGTCTGAACGCTCAGAAGAGATCTTGCCTCAATCTCGTTTCGGCCATGCCCAAGCTTTGGGGCGGATGTGCGGTCTCAACGCGCATGATGCTCGATCTCTGATTGGTGATGGCATGTTGGATATCCCGAGCCTGATTTACCGATTCTCTGATGCCAGTGATCGCAGCAACCATCATTGGCAAGGTTTCCGACGACATGCCCTCTGTTTGTGCGTGTTATCTCATTTTCTGTTTGTCTCGGGCTCCGGAGGGGCTAGCGTCCGTTTGATTGAAGTCGCTCAAGGCTTGAGGGAGGGAAAAAGCTGTATCGCCATGACATTGGCCGAGACACTGCTAGGTTTGGATGCCTTCTACCGCCAAGAGACAACCAGGTTTGCGGGAAGTCCACTACTGCTGCAGGTAATGTTCCCACCCAAGCTCACATATGTGTTTGCTCTCATCACTCGGCCCTCAGGCTCAATTTTTCTCATAAAATCCTTATCTTACTTTTCTCTCATCGCACATCTCTCTATTCTTTATTCTCTCATTTTTTATCCCTCCCCAGATATGGTTGATGGATAAACTGCAAGTTGTGGACTCTTGCCATGCCTACTCAGCCCGCGGTTACTTCTTTCGACAACACCTGGTTGACGCTCTTAATGAGGGATGGTGGTTTGAATGGATGTGCAACTTGTCAGCTGAACGCATTGCTTGGCGCTGCTCTTGGCTTAACCTTCCAGCGATGAGCTATAACATGCTCCAGGATACTGGGATCCGTTTGATCGGCTTGACCCATTGTGTATTCTATTTCCCATTCCGTATCCTGCGCCAATTTGGTCATGACCAGACTTGCCCTCCGGAGGGGATTGAATACCCGGTTACTTTCCTGGTTCGAGGTGCACATCTTGCTCGACATACCACGGCCTGGAGGACCAGAGAGCTCCTATCCCCTGCCCCTGTTTTCAGTTGCACTTTATCTGACGAGTGCTGGGATTGGCTCAACGAAGAAGCACAGATTGGGCCTAGGTTGGCAGCAGAGGCTTCAACTAGCTCTGGCAGGGGGCGCAGGGACATCTGACTTGACTATGCCCCAGATTTATTGCTTTATTAGTACTTTCAAGTTTTCATTATGAGTGTAATAAAAAAGCAACTTCAATTGTATGCAAGAGCAAAAGAACTCTGTCTTGAAATCAATGAAATTGAAGGTTGCGGTACTGAAAATTCTCCGTTTTGGTCCAAAGATGGTCTTAGTTGTAAAAAGATTAATTTGAACAAAGTCAACTTTTATTAAAACTTTTCAAAACTATTTTCGATATGGATCAGAATTGGACATGCCTGAGATCTGTCACTGAGATGCACAACCCCGGATCCTAGCAACTGGAAAGTTGCCCCTAGTTTGAAAAGTGCCTCGGCGATTCATAGCAACGGAAAGTTGCCCCTAGTTTGGATGGTGCCACAACACTTCATTGCAACGAAAAGTTGCCCCTAGTCTGAATAGCACTGTACCGGAGATCACGATAAATGCTGATGAATAGAGATGACTGAGATGATCAAATGGACAAAGTTGATCGGGGAAAAGATTGAAATGAACCGTGATGAAGTCGCCACGTATCCCACAGATGGGAATCAAGCCTTCGTAGTTCAGGCTTGGGTTATTCGGTATTTTACTCTCCTTTTGCGCTCTAACTTTTGCCAAGGCCGCCTTTTGCGGGTTTTCAACCTTGAGCTCGCTTTTTATAATTTCAAATTTTCTATGCTCAATTTTGCCTAGGTCGCCCTTCGGGTTTTCGGCCTAGCGAGCCTCTCAGGTAGTATTTCTTCAACTTGTCCATGTTGATCGGTTGAAAACTCTAAGCCATCTAAATCCATCGTAACCACAGCTCCACCACATTGATTGACTTGATAATATAGGGACCAAATCAATTGGTCCGAACTTGCCCTTGGTCGTGGATGGGAGCTCGGTTGTCTTTGAGAACCAAATCTCCTTCTTTCAAATTCTGGACTTAACCTTCTTGTTAAAAGCAGGCGATTCTGCGTTGATAACCTTGGATGTGGTGCTGCTTTCAACCTTCTTTCATCGAAAAGCATGAGTTCCTCAAATCTGTTTTGCTGCCAATCTGCTTCGGCTATTTGGCACTCGGCCAACACTCGTAATGACGGGACTTCAATCTCAATAGGCAGAACGGCCTCCATCCCATAAACCAATGAGTACGGAGTTGTCCCAGTAGAAGTTCTGATCGAAGTCCTGTAGCTCCACAGAGCGAACGGCAGCTTATCTGGCCAGTCCCGATAGGTGTCCACCATCTTCTGTAGTATGCGCTTGATGTTCTTGTTGGCGGCCTCAACTGCTCCGTTGGTTTGCGGCCGGTAAGTAGACGACTTATGAAAAGCCACATTGTATTTCTCCAACAAATCGATCACCTCCTTTTTGAAGTGGGAACCATTGTCTGAAACAATTTCATTTGGGACTCCGTAGCGATAGATAATGTTGTTTCTGATAAATTTTGCTACATGCGAAGCCTTCAACACTGCGTAAGATTGGGCCTCAACCCACTTGGTGAAATAATCTATCGCTACCAAGATGAACTCATGCCCATTCGACTCCTTTGGCGTAACAGCTCCGATTACATCAATTCCCCAGACAGAAAACGGCCATGGAGAAGTCATGTTGTACAGCTTTGATGGCGGGATGTTCATGCGATTTGCATGAATTTGACACTTATGACATCGCCGGACGAAGCCAATACAATCCTCCTCCATGGTGGACCAGTAATAACCTTGTCTAAGGATCTTCCGTGCCAACATTACCCCATTCATGTGTGCACCACATTCACCCCCGTGGATGGCTTCCATCAAACGTCTTGACTCTTCAGCATCAACGCACAGTTTATGCATTCCCAGATGACCCCGTTTATACAGTTTACCTCCGCAGATGATGAACTGGACTGCCATTCTTCGGATTGCCCTTTTGTCTTTGGCATTTACCCCTGGCGGGTATGCTTCTTTCTCCAAGAAGTTCCAGATGTCGTAATACCAGGGGTGTTCGTCCTGAACTTCATCTATGGCTGCAATCGACTCATAGGCAGGTGCAAATTTCTGGTCGATGATGACTGGACGCATTCGGACTCCACACGGGATGTCTATCATAGATGATAGAGTTGCTAGCGAATCTGCGAACCTGTTGTTCTCTCTTAATAGATGAGTAAAACTTAGCTTTTCAAACCGAGGAATCAGCAAATCCAAGGTTTGGTGGTACATCATCATCTTTTCCTCTTTTACTTTCCAGTCTCCTTTAGCTTGAGACACAACAAGGTTCGAATCCCCAATGACGTCCAACTCTTGCCCTAGTTCCGTGGTCGCTTCTAAACCAGCGATACACGCCTCATATTCTGCTTCGTTATTCGAGACTTTGAACTGGAGCTTGAAGGCTAGAGAGATACGGAAATCATCGGGTGCTATCAGTAACACTCCTATCCCATACCCATGTTGATTTGATGCTGGCCAAAGTACATCGCCCAAGTTTCTTCGTCGATATGCGTAATTGATTCATCCGGAACAAATATTCAATCGCTTCATCCTCGACCGGTGGTCGGCAAGGAACTCGCCATCGCTCTTCCTTTTACCGACGGCGGTCACATACGTGAGATCAAATTCGAGAGCAAAAGCAACCAACGAGCTAGCCTACCCAGAAGTTACCGGTTTGTCGAAGAGATATTTGATGGGATCAAGTCGTGAAACCAACATTACAGAGTGAGCTAACAGGTAGTGCCGCAGCTTCCTGGTAGCCCATACCAGAGCCAAGCAAGCCTTTTCCAGCGGTGTATACCGGGTCTCATACTCCAAAGATCTTCACGAGATAGTAGATGGCCCTTTCTGCCTTGTCTTCTGATTCTTGTGCAAGCATGCAGCCCATTGTAGTTTCAGTCACTGACAGATACAAAATCAACGGTTTCCCTGGTTCTAGTGGCGATAAAACGGGTGGGTTCTGTAGATATTCTTTAATCTGTTCAAATGCTTTTGGCATCGGCCATCCCATTGAACTTCTTTCCTTTCTTGAGGAGGCCAAAAGTGGTTCACAAGTCAAGGTTAGTTTTGAAATAAACCGTCTTATGAATTGCACTTTACCCGTAAAGCCTCGCACCTCCTTTTAGTCCTTGGTGGTGGCATTTCTAAGATGGCCTTGATTTTGGAAGGGTCGACCTCGATGCCTTTTTGTGTAATCAAACCCCAAAGATTTTTCTCAGTAACACCAAACGACATTTCGAGGGTTTAGCCGCAACCGAATTCCTCGATCCTTTGAAAAACTTGTGCAAGGCGTAGTGGCCCTCTTTCTTGGACTTGACAATCATGTCGTCCACATACACCTCAACCTCTTTGTGGATCATATCATGTAGTATTGTGGTCGCGTCTGCTGATAAGTAGCTCCAGCGTTTCTTAACCCAAACGGCATTACCCGGTATAAAGATGTTCCACGGGTGGTGAATGCGCTTTTCTCTCGCCTTTCCGCACCATCACTATCCGGTTGTACCGAGAAGCCATCCATGAATGAGAGCAATGCATGCCCCGCGGAAATCTACCAACTCATCGATGTGCGGTAAGGGAAAGTCGCCTTCTGATGGCTCGTTCAAATCCTCAAGTCTACACACACCCGATCCCGCCATCTTTCTTCGACACCGAACAATGTTGGCTAACCAAGTTGGATATTCAGATACCAAATAGAAGCTGCGTCGATTTGCTTGGTGACCTCTTCCTTAATTTTAAGAGCCCAATCCGCGGATCCTTCGAAGTTTCGCTGATGTCGGGCCTCGGGTCAAGGGGATCCGATCTGCATAATCTCAGATCGATTCTGCATGTCTCCGAGGGACCACGCGAAAACATCTTTGAAATCTTTTAATAAAGCGACTAAGCACTCGCGTTCCTCCGAAGACAACGTGGACCCGATCCGACCAAACATGGGTCCTCCTCAAGACTAATGTTCACGTAATGATTTCATCCATTAATGGTTTAACAAATCTCTCTTGCTCTTGCTCAATTAAACGTTAAAACCGAGAGAACTTCGCCCTCGCTGCTTTTGATCAAAATTTTGAAAGTCCGAATTAATGCAATAAATTAGGGGCACGTAAAAGTACTGAAACCACAGATAATTCATTCTCATTAGGTATATCCAAATCGTCCAATTCATCGGTTACAACAGACTCAAATGAAAAGGAAAAGACGACCGACAGATCAGGCATCCGGTTAATATCCTCAGAGTACTGACCAGACTGACCGAAGCTGAACCCGATTCCGACTCACAGACTCGGTGGAATCAGATTCGCTCACTACCGACCAGGTCTTGACGTAAATCCTCCTCAGATCGCCAAGTGAGAGAGGGTGCGATTGATGCATCCAAGATAGTCATGGTCGGCTCGCACTGCTTCATCCCTAATCATGGAAACCACGGTTATCCCCAAGCACTTTTGGTCGATCGGAGGATCGAGAGGAGACATGCCGTTACCCCATTTCCAATTCTGGCCCTCGGATCCACCGCTTTATTCTCGCTTCAACCTCGCTTGTTGGGTTCTGTCGCTCAGGGCAACGTCATCCTGATAGTTGCGTCGAAGAAGATTTCAAACCGTGCACGACTTCTTCTCCGCTTAACCATGGCTCGGGAAGCCGCAAAATGGGAAGTCCTTCTCCTCCCGGACGAAGCGTCTGCTCAGGTGCCCCGATGGGCCTGCATTAAATCAAAAGGCTTCCCACTGCCGCTCGCTCACGACCATTTCTTTCCTTTCGCCCAATCTTCTTTGGTGGGTAGATAACCCACCCAAAGGTATGCGGGTTGTGTGGCACTTCGCCAACGCGAATTCTTTTCCCGCCGCTTCTTCCTAATCCCATCCCGGAATATGTTGTAGCTTGTTTATGAGGTAGACGGATTGAGCACGACGCACACCTTCATTCACGTACCATAATATTCTCAGACTACCCGCCTCCGCCAAAGTGAACCCCGATAAAACACATCCTCCGTTGCGTGCTCGATTTCCAAACCGGGCGAGACACTTCGGGCGCGGATGGATAGATGAATTCAAAACAATTGCAACCCCTTCCCGTGAGGGTATTTCAACATCCGTGCAGAGTGGAAGAGACTACTTTCACTTGGTGCAACCACAACCCCAAGAGCAAGTTGAAGGTTGCGGAACGCCCAAGACATGAAATTCAATGTTGTGTTGTCCCGACCAACCCGAAGTCAAACCTTGACATCCCCATCACTTCCCTACCGTATTATCATAAGCTCGATCACCGAGTGGTTGGTATGAAGTCCGCGGTTTTAACCCGATTGCATATGCCGCTCGACCAAGGCGACATTGATAGCGCATCTTGTATCAACAAGTACCACCGTATCCACTTATCTCGTGACTCCACGAGATGTAGAGGGTTTGTTATGATTCACGCCTCAGCGACAATTCCTTGTCCGAAAAGGTTAATACCGGGAACCTCCTCCGAAAAACCAAATTTCAACCACCGCTTCCTGGCGTAGTTTCGATGGAGAGTTTGGCCTTGTCCATAGCAGATAGGACAAATTGTCATGCACCCTTGAAGCCATAAGGGCCCCTAGATGGAGATGTTCACCAGATTTTCTTTTAACTATTTCAAGATGCCTTCTTCTTCAATCGCTTCTCTTTCTCTCGCTTTTTATCTTTCCCAGATGCTTGTTGGTCGAGGTGCGGGCTTGAAATCTCGCCCACCTCGGTCTTGTGGTCCACCTCGTCGAGGTACCAAGTATCATCCGGTTGGGCACCTGCCCAATCTTCATCTGTGTGGGCAAGACACAAGTCATCGTCTTCCCACCACATCCCACTTACATTCAACAAACACTTATATGGTTCCGACAAGTTCGTACTCTCGGTACTTTCATCCCACATGCTCACAGCATGTCCTGCTCTTGTGCTCGCAGCACTTTCAATCTCCTCATGGTTCTTGGCTTTCCGGATTCTCTCAGAATCCCATCTCTTCTCTTGTTCCTCTTGTATTAGTAGGGTTTGTTGTTCGGTTTCCACAATATCTTGATCCCGAGCGAAATTCTTTGCACCGGCGCTCTCCGGCGGTTCATTCTGACTCTCGGCCCTTCCGGCCATCATTGATACCCCTGCCCCTGCCGGGCCTTGCTCTGGTTGAATTTCCACATCATCTGGCTGATCATCTAACCATCCGACAACCTCTGCCGACTCCCCATATTCAAACCAATTAATTGTTGCATCCCCTGCTTCCTGGTCGTTGAAGAACTGAAAATTGGCAAAATCTTCTTCCATCACTGTCAGATCATCTACCCCTTGTTCAAGTCCGTCTCCCTGAATCATGCACAGTTCAGCTTTTTCTAGCAATCCCACACTCGGCTCAGACCGACCCACTGATAGGATGTATCCGTTCGGATCATAGGCTCTCCCAGCTAGATTTCCAGACCGTTCCATCCCAGACTCACCAATTCTGCTCTCTTCTGAAACCTGCCCCATTCCATCTTCGGAGGTCACCACCTCTGGCTCAGATTGGGTTGTGAAGGTGTCCAACATGCACAAGTCAGTGCAATCAGGAAGGATCACCTCCGGCTTGGGTAGGTGAGAGGGGGTAATATAGATACTAGGATCGTAGGAAACGACCCCAGTTTGGATGAGGTTGACTCTTTTGGGTGGTGGATCTTGGTTATGTACGGGGAGTGGGTTAGTTGTGACGTTGGGTCTTTCGGGAGGCACAATGATATTCTTGTCGACGAGGTCTTGAATCTCGTGACGCAGCCGGAAACATTGATCTGTGTCATGGCCATGCTGCTGGTGGTACGCACAGTACTTGGCTGGGTTGTGGGAAGGGGGGAGTGGATTTGGTAGTGGCCTCGGTTCTAGGGGCGTCAGATGCTTCTTCCTGATTAACACCCCCAGAGCCTTGGACAGGGGCATGTATAGTGGAGTAAAGGTTCTTTGGCCTCGGGATTGGTATCTCGGGGCTTGGTTACTGCTCCCGGAGGTACTAGAAAAGGGTGTGGCCGCTGCGGGCCTTGGTTGGGAAGAGGGAGTGGTGGTGACCATGCCGACCTCCGAAGTCCTTGTGTTGGCAGTGCCGCTCGGGCCTGCAGTGTTATTACGGTTGAATGTCCTTCGGGGCTGCTCTCGATCCTGGTCGATCAGACCTTGCTTCATTGCGTCCTCGATTTGTACCCCCATATCATGTAGATCTGCGAAGGTGGGGAAGGGAACTACAATCATTTTCTGCATAAGTCTTGGTTGGAGATTGCGCACAATCATCCGAATTTGATCTTTATCTGTTGGCCTCAAGGTCATCATCGATGCCTTCGCTCTCCACCGGGTTACAAAGTCAGAGAAAGTCTCTTTTTGTTCCTGCCTCGTTGTTTCGAGATCACGTGTCGTAATCTCGATCTGTGTATTATATGAGTATTGTGCAACGAAGGCCTCAGCCATCTCATCCCAGTTCCTCTTAACATCATTATCCAACTTTGCATACCAGTTGGCGGCCACTCCTAACAGGGTTCGGCCAAACAACGAGAGTTTCTGTAGTTTGGTTAGGCCCATTGGCCTCAGGATATCTGAAAATAGCCGGAGATGGACCATGGGGTCCCCAGACCCATCAAAACGGTCGATCTGGGGCATCTTAAATCTGTCCGGCAATGTCACGGCCACGTCAGTATAGCCATCTTCGATGTCTGGGATGGCCTTCACCCCCTGCGATTTCTTAAAAAGCTTTTCCAGCTTACTCAGCTTCAGAGCTGTCTGATCTACCTCGAACTCAAAAGGAGAGTCCGGGTGGTTGGGTGTAAGATTCTTGGACAGTTGCGGTAGAAGTGGGGGCGGAGCCGGCCCCGTTGGAAGACTTATGTCCTCTTGAGTATTCCGGACATCAGGTAAGATGTTCTGGGTGTTCGGGAGAACATTCTGAGGATTCGGCAGAGTATTCTGACCAGTAGATGCCTGCTCAGGTAGTGGAGCCGCTGGTGGAGGAATCGATGAAGCAGACGCCGCGTTCCGGCTGCAGCCTTAGTGATCGATTCGGCTCGCTGGCCATGATCGCGCTTGTTGTTTGGAAAATTCCGCCATGGATGGCATCATCTTGCATCCGTTTATGTCTGCGTGCATCCGGGCGATCATCGCCCATCCTCGATGTATTCGCCGTTCTATCTGAATGACCGGTAAATGTACCTCTACAGCAGACACAGAAATTTCAACCTGATTGTTTACTGTCAAAGCAGCCCTCTGTCCCGGTAATCCCTGTTCCGACACACTGCGCCTTCTCGGCCTTCTTCTGATAACTGGGGGTAGAGAGTGGAACACCAGATGTCCGTCAACTAGATCCTGGACGGTTGAGTCGGCGACCTCGTCTAAAGTGCTTGGGGAGTATCTAGTGGTTTGGAAGCAATCGTGCTAAAACCGCCCTAGCAAAAAGATAATAAAGCAAAAGAAAATAAATGACCGTAAAAAGCGGGCAAGATAACAAATTAAATTAAATACACACAACGCATACCGGGCATACAACACACGCTAATAAGTCAAAATACACCGCCCTCCATTATCGATCATCGCTCTCAGATTCTATTTCCCAAAACTGAATCGGATATCCGCAAACAACTGATTCTCAAATAACTGGCTGATGCCCGCAGGCGTGATGCCCTATCTCAAAAACTGATGCCCGCAGGCCTGATGCCCAAACTCAACTGATACATACATTCCCTGTAGAGGCACACTCTAACAAGCACATAGCAGATAAGTGAGAGCTGAAAACACCCCTATGTTGGGGTAGGGTTTCCCTGTCCTATTTTGTCAGGAGCTAGGGTTTCACTACGTACGCAACGGCTTCAAACAACCTATAAATGGGTAAGCAACCTGCCTAGTTTGGAATGGTCACTACGGATCCGAATATGCACTAGGTCGAATGGTCAAAAAGGGTGCCCTGGTAAAACCGGGGTTTGTGTTCCCATGCTGGCAGAGCCCGTAACCGATCAGCCTTATGGACATGCCTTGACAAGACAAGCCTCCAAGAAACCGCCAGAATAGCAGATGGCAAACACGGTGTCCTAGGCGCACCAATGCAAATGCAAGGCAAAGAAACACACAAGTGTAGTCAAAACCAGATATCACGAGTTCGAGTCAAGTTCTCTAAATCCCCAGCAGAGTCGCCAGAAACTGTAGACGTCCCTGAACGCATCTCGGGGAGAAGGGAGTGTGAGTCCTCTGCTCGTTCGGTTCGATATTGGGTCAATATTCGAAGGACTCAAATGTCACGCCTAATCTTGAACCAAGAGTCCAAATTCGCAAATCGCTTTTGAAACAGATTTTTGAAAGAAGTGCCAAATATGGACTACTGGCCATCTGAGTCGCCACCTAAATATTTTAAAATGGGAAATTTAGGAAACCCCGACTCGGTGCCAAAGGCCATGTGTCTGTCATCACCAAAGTTGCCTCACCTAAGGAACTTGGGTACGATTGAAGGTCACTGGAGCACCTTCGCCGGCCGTCAAAGACCGCCTCTACTAACCATGATATCTGCTTTTGAAAACATTGTGAGTTCTTATTCAAGTTATTAGCCTAGGTTACTATGTGATGCGACAAAGATACAAGTATAGACTGAATCGCCTGAATTGGAACAAAACATTTCATGTTTGTTTGTTTGAAAATGGTTTGATGGTGCTACCCGCAGGTAGGCTAAGACGTGGATTTGCCACCCTCGGGTGGGCTTAGAAAAACGTGATTTTGCCACTATCTAGTGGGCTTAAAACAAACATTTGATGAATTGTCCCAATTTAGATAACTCAACCTCCACCCACAAGCATTCAAGGCAGTTATATCACATAAGCACGTAGCCTCATGGTAAGCATGCTATCATGGCAACACTCACACGCATGCAAGGATGCTAAAGCATAAAAACTCACCGAGTACTCCAAGCCAAAATAGAAGCTATGTTAGAAATCATGCATGATCCTACATATACAGAATTGCCTAATGCAACACACGCAAAGATGCAAACTATAGCAGGCTCGGCTATCCTAAACATGGCATATGGAATGCTACAGCTAACACGTATTCAATTTGGAATTGAAATACAAATGCAGTTTGTATGATGAGCCGAGCCCAGTGCGTGCAAAACAGATGAATGATGCAAACATGCTGTCATACTGTATGCTAATTAAAATATGCCCTATATCTAACCATCATAAGCGGGTAAATAAAATGGAAGAAAGACGTGGGATTGGAAGACATACATCACACTCACCCATACTTATTACAATTATGCCCTCGCGTAGAGGGTCCGAATAAATATACAGTCCCGAATGAAAGAATAATACAGTCCGAAATAAATATACAAATTCCTAATTAATTATCAAATTAAATAAGAAAGCTGTAAATTTGGCGTGCAAGCCAGGGGCTGCCCTGACTCTGCTCCGGATAATGAAATGATGCATGTTCTGCGCAGTCTTATGAAATCCACTGGGATGCCCCAATTAGCCTCTGTTTGCAATGTTTTTCGAAATGCGTGCCAAGTCCCGAAAAGTTGCTGATTCTTCATTTTGCTGCAACAGAGAGCAGGAAAGGGGCATAGCAATGTATTTCACAAATATATGCATGCCTCGATCCTCGTGCCACCAATCACGCATCTCGATGCATGATGGCCGAGGAGTCGGATTTGCACAACTCAATATAGGGTGAATGCAGATGAATGCTACAAACAAAACCTAACTCCATCATGGGTAATCCGGAGTGTCGGTGACTTGGGAATTGAGACCCGTTCCGTCACTCGGAGTACGGAACGCGCCTCGTTTCCCGTGCCCGAGCTAACTCCTATCCCAAACACAATGCAATATGCATGATATGCATGAAATGCAACTAAAATACAATCCTAGCATGCACAATGCTATGAAAATGAGATGCCTCAGAATGCGTGCACGGGGGCACGCAAACCGAGGAAACGATACTGAGGCATTAAATGGCATACGCAATGCAAATTGGACTTACACGAACACGAGTGGACCTCAGCCACACTCACATGAGAGGCCGTCGGATAAAAAGAAGTGCCTCGAAATGCGTGCACACGGGCACGCGAACCGAGGCAATGGCATACACAATGCAATGATGTTAAAATGAGATATCTCGAAATGCGTGCACACGGGCACGCAAACCGAGAAAGTGGCACACGGAATGTGATGATGCTAAAATGAGATGTCTCGAAATGCGTGCACACGGGCACGCAAACCGAGAAAATGGCATACGCGATGTGATGAGACTAAAATGAGATATGCGATGCAATATGGGCTTACACCAACATGAGAGAGCCTCAGCCACACTCATATAAGAGGCCAATGGATGAAAATGAGGTGCCTCGAAATGCGTGCACACGGACACGCAAACCGAGGCAATAGTACTAAAGTATGAAATGTCATTCCACATGCAGATTGGACTTATACTAACATGAGAGGGCCTCAGCCACACTCACATAAGAGGCCATGAGATGAAAATGAAGTGCCTCGAAATGCGTGCACACGGGCGCGCAAACCGAGGCAATGGCATACGGAATGCAATGAGACTAAGATGGCATACTGAATGCAAAATGGACTTACACTAACATGAGTGAGCCTCAGCCACACTCACATAAGAGGCCGACAGATGAAAATGAAGTGCCTCGAAATGCGTGCCCGTGGGCACGCAAACCGAGGCAATGGCCCTAAGGCATGAAATGGCATGCAAATGAGACGTGGCATATGGAATATGGAAAATGCAAATTTCAGTAGCCAAAATGATGCAAAAACAGCCCCCGAATTGTAACAAAATTACACCCGATGCCCGAAATGCTATGCTAAGTACCCGAAATGACTTGCAGCTATGCCAAACATGCACAATATGGACATGAAGTGTAGAGACAGATGCTAGTCAGTCCCTAAACTAACATTTTTCCAGTACAAAGTATGGCCAAACAACAAACACAAGTATGGCAAAAATAGCATGCAAAAATGGGGAAAAGAGGGGAACAATGAAGCAGGTGATATATACAATGCTCAAACTGAAAAATAAAGTTCTACAACATTGAAGAGGGTCCAAAAATATAAACATTTACAGCTTATGGAAGCCCTCAAAACAGTATACAAATACGGAAAACATAGCATGCAAAATATGGACCAAAAGAGGGCTATAAAGAGAGGTATACCAAGCATTCTCCAAACAACCTAAGACCCTTAACAAAACATGAATAGTGGGTCATTTTAAGACTATTTTGAGTTCTGATCATGGCCAAAAACAGAAGCAAAATAGGCCTAAAAAATCATGCAAAATATGGACCAAATAGGGGCTATAAAGAGAGGTCATGCATGGAAGCACCAAACAAGGTTGAGCCCTTCTACAATGTTGTAGAGGAGCTCAAAATAAGCTCAATCACAGTTTATGGAATGCTCCAAAAACAAATTTACATAAGCCAAAAATAGCATGCAAGTTTACGGTAAATGTGATGGATAATGAAGCAAGTGGTATGTAGAAGCTCCAAACAAGGTTGAGCCCTTCTACAATGTTGTAGAGGGGCTCAAAATAAGCCTAAACTCAGTTAGGGTCGGAGTCCAAAACCTCAAGAAAGTAGGGTATAAAAATGAAGCAAAAATAAGCTCAAAAAGGGTAAAAGAGCACTCACCCTTGAAGACTAGACTTTTGTTGCTTCTTGGCTTGAATTTGTTGCTTCTTAGCCTTTGAAAAACCTTCCTTTGCTGCTGGAATGGAAGTGGTGATGGTGAGGCTTGGTGTTGATGAACAAATGAGGCTAACACTTGAAGTTTTTGGAGATTTTTGGATAGGGAGATGTAGGCAAATGCTTAGGAGCTCTTCTAGGAAGTTTTTGTAACCCTAATCAAGGAGCTGGCCAGCCAATTATAAAGACCAAGAAGGGGGTGTAAAAGAGGAGGGAAATGCACCCAAGCTTTCCCTCCCAAAATATCCCCCGGATGCCCAGATATTTTGGAGAAACAGCTATACAGCTGTAATGAACACAGAGTGAGGATGCAGGCCGGCTAGCCACTTTTGCTGGAGGTGGCCGGCCGGCCACCCCCCATGGCCGGCCGGCTAGGGGTAAAAATGGAAAGTTGGAATTGCTGGCCGAGCACCAAAGGGTAGTGTCCTCCCATGTGTGTACAACAAGGCCCTGTGGTTGGAATTTGGCAACTCTGAAGCAGGAGAGACAACAAGCCACCTCTAGGAGAGGTCCAAAAATGAAAAGAAGAATTACTGGCCGAGCACCATTTTTTAGGGTCCTCCCATGTGTGTACAACACAAATATGTGGTTTTGGCTCGAAGAAAATGGCCCTAGGGTGTTCAACATTAGCCCGGAAATGAGAAAAAGCAGGCCGAGAGGCCGAGGAGCATAACTGGTTGCTAAGACAATTACTGTCCTCCCACGCTCCAGTGACCTTCCTTATGATAAAACAGAGGTACCTGCCAAAAATGAACAAAAACCGATGCAAAACGAATGCTCGGGGACCAAAACACGCAGTTCGGGGTCCCGAAAACCGGCCGTTAAGCACCGAAAGTGGTGTTTGGCTGTAAAGTGGGTATCTAAGACCCCAGTGTCCCTTGAAAGGGAGTAAATGAGATGCATGCCAAAAATCGGAGAAATCGGAGATGGTTGGGTGGTCCCGAACCGAGGCACGGCTGACGGGCTCTGGCAAACCGAAGACTCGAAATGGGCAAAATGGCCTACGGCCACGAAATATAGCCCACGGCCACTGAGAGATGGTCTACGGGACCTCTCCCTCCCCTTAGGAACAAAAACAGGGAAAACCGAGTCTGGTTCGCAAACCGAGACAAGGCACAGAAGAAAGTTCGGGAGTCTGGAGGCAGGGCGCACGGCCGCGACTCTGAGACTTCTGAACGAGCACAGCATGCAACATCACCGAGCGCTCAATCGGTGACGTCTGAGTCTTAAGGTCGGTCAAAAATGGGGTGTCTACAGTGCCAAATACAAGTTTTTATTTTTGGTTTCAAATTCAACTCCATTTTCATTCTGCAAATGTGGTGCTCATGATGCAGAAACAATAACTCTTTTCATAAAACTATAGGGTTTTCCCTCGATCATAGTTTTTACAAAAAAGAGTACAAGTTTTCAAAAGAAAAAGTAAAAGCCTATCCGAAGCTATACATGTGCTGAACTACCAAAATAAAAGAAACTAAGGCCCCATTTGGGAACAGGCTAATTTAGTAACTTTTTGGCTATTTGGCTAAAATATGAGCTAAAAAAAACTAGTATGTTTGGGATGACTTTTTGGCTTTTTACGAAAAGATGTGCAAAAAGTAGAGAGAAAAGAGAATCTTTAACTTTTTTGTATGGGTTGTTGACTTTTTGGCTAATTTAGTAAGTTTTTGGCTAAAATGGAGGGTTCCCAAACGAGGCCTAAGCAAAAAAGTACAAAAATCAATGCCAGTCATCTCAAGCTCGAGAGGCCTTCTTCGTCCTCTTCTTTGGAGGGGACTCAAGGGCACTATCTCCGTCAGCATCGTTATCAGAATTAGACTTTGAGCTAGAGCCGGTTTCGTCATCTCTGCTTCCTGCCTCAGAGCCAGCCTCGGTATCATCTCTACTCCCTAACGCCAAGCCAGCATCATCGCCTTTGCTCTCAGACTCAAAGCGTCGGCTCACTGCCTCCTCAAAGTCACCGGCCTCGGTATCATCTCCGCTCAATACGAGCTCTGACTCGCTGCTCTGGCTCCGAGCACCCTTGCCTCTGCCTTGACCTCGGCACTTATCTCGGCTACGTGTTGGGGCTTGTCTACCTCTCTTCCCTGGGCCGGAGGAGGTGCCACTGGTGGCGCTGCTGGTGGTGTTCTTGGTATAGATGGGGATTTGGAAAAAAAAGTGTCGACATATCAGATACAATGTATGTATGCAAAATGATTGCAAAAGGTTTTGTATGAGTACAGTGTGTCAGTGCAGTGAATTAGTGCAGTATGGGGTTGTATGAATGTTATGGTATGCGTATTAGTGTACCAGTGGGAATGTGATAGTATAGTGCACAACAGTGTGAGGTAACAATGAAATGTATGTGGAAAATAAGAAAAAATTACCTGGATATCGTGGAGCAACGTCTCTCTCCTCTGCACCATGCCAATCAAAGAAGTAACTAGTTGGAGCAAGCCCTCTGTGCACTCCGTCGGTGCTTACAAGTGCATTTGAATGATCAGTGTCTAGAATAATTAATATCTGGAAAAGGAGAGTGCAGTTATGAGCTGTAAAGTGTGGTCCATACTTGAGGTGTGCCACAGGCTCTAACATACTCGTGCCCTGCCTCAGGTGGCTCTATCGGAATCTAATAGGTCGGCCGCCAACATGTAAGCGGAGTGGCAATCGCCGGCCAACCAGCAACCTACACAATGGGAAGGCTCCCCCCTCCAATATCGGCTTCAGTCTCCTGAACAACTTCACTCGCCAAGGGAGCACCTGCTGCATCGCCCGCACGAACTCCCGTCAGGGGTGGCATGAGATAAGTCTGGATGAAAGTCATATAATAACCCTCTGCTTTGAAATAGTCGACATCTAGCCCCACCATAAACTGAATAATAGCCCCAGCCGGGAGGCTATCGACTGTCCTCATAGATGATGAGGGTGGCATAGAAACGACTGGAACGGGTGAGCCCAGAGTCTAGCGTATGAAACACTCACCTAAGAGCCAGGCCCGACAGAGTAGGCCCTTCGATAAAATTCGAAATTGATACGTGGCTCAAGCCTCTGCATATTGGTCCCTCACTCCAACTGGCATCATCGCCCAAGGCTGCTACATAATCTGCAAATAGAGAATGTACAGATTATTAGTTGCCGTCAATTATCCAAATATGAATTAGAATAGTAGTAAAGCACAAATGACTGTGAGTTTCGGATTACCTCATGGCAACCACCGTATCGAAGTATCAGCGGTAGAAGGCGAATATCATATTGCCACGGCTTCGGCGCCTGCATCGGTCGTCATATCATTGCAAGTAAGGTATAACGGGAGGGATCTTATCCACTGGCTCTGGAGCCAGAGTTGGGAAATAAGTGTAAACCCATAACTGTAAGAAAAGGTCAGCAGTGTTATCCACAATGTGTCAACAAATATAAAACAGAAAGTGCAAAATAGAAAGCATAATGTGTCAATAGAAAGTGCAAAAGCAGAAAGGTGTGGTGCATACCTCCTAGGCTCTCTAGTAGCCTCCGACACGTTCTCTCTTCATGCGGTAAGTGGAACTCATATAGCCGTAGAGTGTGGTGAGGCCAGTTCCACCCCAATTGTAAAATCAGACTCTGGACAAGATCACGAGGGCATTCAGCAAGTACAAACCCACGATGTTCCACCTGTTCGCAAACAAGGTGGTACCAAGGAGGAACATCAAGAAGCCCCGGACGTACTGCTCTACGTCCTCCTGTGTCTCAGTCTCACTCTCGTGGAAGTGCTTGGAGAACCAGTTGTATCTCACCATCGCTGGCTTATATAGAGGTAGGCGCACTCTAACTAGGTAGATTCAAGCTGCCTTCTACTCGCCCATATCCATGTCAAAGGGGATCGAATCACTCCCTACTCCTAAGCCTGTGATCATGGAGGAGTCATAGCGAGTCATCGTCATCTCCCCAATGGAAGAGAAGTAGAAAGAGTTGATGGTGTCCCACCACCTCTCCATCAATGCTCCGAGTAGAGCCCGGCTCACCATATGTCGTGAGAGCTCGGTATAGAATAAGCCAAAGCCGGCCTCATCAACAAGGTCACGGACCTTGGGCGGGAGCTCATGATACCAATCTCTGGCTGTCATTGCCCCATAACCCCTGTAAAAACAAGAGTCCCCCTGTGGCAAAAAAAGAGTGAATCAGATGAAAGACAGTGATAAAAGAGCAGTCAAACGAAAGGCCGTGTAAGAAATACAGTCAAATAAAAGGCAAGAAAGCATGAAAATAAAGTTCGTACCCTAGAAACGCCGTAGGAAAGGTGAGAGTATGGCTCTCTCAGCAAAACGTCCTCCGGTATGTCACCAGCAAAATCGTCAAAATGCATCATGCCTCTAGGCGCCAACATGTGTGTGCGAGGGTGATAAGTGCTCAGATCAAAAGGCCGAATCCTCAATGGTAGTGGCTCAGGCTTGAGCCCTAGAGCGAACTCTGCCTCGAAGTCGGCCACAATGCCTTTCACCGCCTCGCCGGCCTCAGCGACCATCGGCTCCTCGACCTCAATTGGTAGTGAAAGTGCAGGTGGAACCTCAGAAAGTGCATCAGCATGAGGAATGTCGTCTACCATCTGAAAAGTTAGTGAAGACTGGTAAAAAGTGAAGAAAATGAAGAAAAATAGGGAAAACTTGAAAAAAGTCAACCCTAGAAGAGAGAAAATGAGAGAAAAAGTCAAAACCCAGGAAAGTTCACAAAACCCAAGAGAAACTTGAGGGAAACAAGCCCAAAGTGGTTAAACTGCAAAAAAAAAAAAAAAAAAAAAATCAACGAAAACAAAATCTGATCGGTTCAAAGTGTAGAGAATCAAAAAGGGTTTATGAACAAAGTTTACGTGGGGCATTGAAAAACATGTACAAAGCACAAATCTAGAGAAAATAAGCACCTAGAGAGAGAGAGAGAGAGGATGATTTCGAACTTGGGTGTGTGAGCAAACGAGGTTTGGATGTGTATTTAATGAAGACCGAGGCAAAATGACGAATCTGCCCCGATTTTACATTAGTGGCCAGTAGGCCTCATTTGTGGCCTGGTGTTGGTTTTGTTCCTCTTTTTCCCTAACAATGTACGGAAGGTTCTCTTCTGGGTCTAGATTGATTTTTGAGGAGCTCAAAACTGTGTTCCGATTGCACCATTCCCTATACCTGTTGTGTTTCGATACGCGAACGTACCCCACGTGCCAATATAAATGAGGTGCATCTTTTTTGAGCATGTGAGTCAGAGGTTGTTGTCGAACATCGCTTTTGTTCATTTTGTCAAGTTACATAGTTGTTCTCTTTTGTTGTATAGAATGTGCGTTTTCACATACACTGATGTTGCACGCATGCCCTGCATCGTTCATGATTCACATGCTTACATAGCACATGCCTTCAATTTTGCACAGAACATGATTTCATTTTGAACATGCTTTTTATTCTTACATCGCACAATCATGCATAGAACGTGCTCTTGTTTCTTGCATAAAACATGATTTCAATTAACTTCATATGTTAGTTGTCTATAATCTTGCATGAAACATTGTATGAAACATGCGTTGTCACTGTATTGATTTCCAATCTTGTTCACTTTGTGCATCTATCACACTTACTCACTTTGTGCATCTATTGCACTTGTTCACTTTGTGCATCTATCGCACTTACTCACTTTCTACATCTATCGCACTTGCTCACTTTGTGCATCTATTGCATTTACTCACTTTGTGCATCTATCGCATTTGCTCACTTTGTGCATCTATCGCACCTGCTCACTTTGTGCATCTATCGCACCTGCTCACTTTGTACATCTATTGCACATGCTCACTTTGTGCATCTATCGCACCTGTTCACCTCGTGCATCTATCGCACCTGTTCACCTCGTGCATCTATCGCACACTTTCACTACATTGTGCATTTATCGTACAATCTCATACTTTTTGCATCTATATCAGGATGCTTGAAACGCGACCTTGAGCAGTTTTTCTCCTCTTCTCATGATTTTAACATGATTAGAGTATCTTAGGACGCGTGAAACGCAACTCTGAGCGGTTTTTCTCCTCTTCCATTGATTGCAGCGTAATTAGAGTATCTCAAGACGCGTGAAATGCAACCTTGAGCAGTTTTTCTCATCTTCTCATGATTTCAGCGTGATTCGAGTATCTCAGGATGTGTGAAATGCGACTCTGAGCTGTTTTTCTCATTTTCTCACAATTTCGGCATGATTAGAGTACCTCATGACTTGTGAAACGCAACCCTAAGCGGTTTTTCTCATCTTCTTACGATTTCAGTGTGATTAGAGTATCTTAGGACGCGTGAAGCGTGACCCTGAGCGATTTTTCTCATTTTTTCATGATTTCAACGTGATTAAAGTATCTCAGGATGTGTGAAACGCAACCCTGAGTGGTTTTTCTCCTCTTCTCATGATTTTAGCCTGATTAGAGTATTTCAGGATGCGTGAAACGTGACTTTGAGCGATTCTTCTCCTCTTCTCACAATTTCAGCATGATTAGAGTATTTCAGGACACATGAAATGCGACCCTGAGCGATTTTTCTCCTCTTCTCACGATTTCAGCGTGATTAGAGTATCTCAAAATGCATGAAACACGACCCTAAGCGATTTTTCTCCTCTTCTCACAATTTCAACGTGATTAGAGTATCTCAGGATACGTAAAACGCGACCCTAAACGGTTTTTCTCCTCTTCTCACGATTTCAGTGTGATTAGAGTATCTCAGGACGTATGAAACGCGATCCTGAGCAGTTTTTCTCTCCTCTTTTCACAACTTCAGCGTGGTTAGAGTGCACATTTTTAGTTCTTCTCGCATGAAACCCATTTCGATTTAAGCTTGAAGCTCATTCATATGTTGTTATCTTGTTATTGCTTATTATATCATCATGTGTGATCATGAGTTTCCAAAATAGCCGAATTCGCAAAGTGTGTGAGTCTAGCTTTCAAAGTATATTTTTCGTGCATATCATTTGCATCTTGCCCCAAAACTACGCTAGTTTGATTCCATGCAAAAGGATACGTAGACAGCTTATGAGCTCAACCAATTTTATTTATGTCTTGATTATTTGCCCAAGTCTTATGGCCTTGTCAAAATGGGTCATCTTCAAGTTTTGACATTCACTCACGTCATGTCATGACTACGACCTCTGTCAAAGAGGGGCAACTTTAGACACCCCATTTTTTACGGCCCTTAAGACTTGGGGCACCACTGATTGATTACTCAATGATAAATGTATATGCTTGTCAAATGCTTGACTTCCTCAGCAGGAAACCTCAGTTTTGAATCTACAAACCTTGTGCCTTGTTTTGGACTAAAACAGTGGTTTTTCAGGTATGAGCATCCAGGGACTTCCAGACCCACTAGTGTGGCATGTCGTCCACTAGTGCAAAAAATTAGATATTTTCTGCCAACTGTCTCCACAAATACATACATCATTCCAGCTGTGTTTATAAGGATATTTTCGAGGGTCTCTCATATATTTCTATATACAAATGACCCTCTCTTTTGTTAGAGAGGTTAGGAAAAATTTTGAATTTAGAAAATTTCGGAGAGCAAAATTTTGGAAAATTTCTCTCTCTACAATTCTCTCTCTCTTACAACTTATATATCCTTTGCCTAAATACTCTAAACCAAACCTTGAGAGTTCCTTGCTTAGGTGATTTGAGCTTGCATTTTAGCTCTTGAGGCTCTTCAGAGTGTGAAATAGTGGTTTGGGAATTCAAGGGATCATTCATCTTCAAGAGGTATACATTCAAGTTCTTTTGTAACATCTTTTTCTCATCTTTTCCTACTGTTTTGAGCTGTTTATTACCTATATTTTTTGGCTCAAACTTGTGGTTTAAGGCCATTAAAGGTGGAGGGATTGACAACCCTTCTTTAAACCTTACTTCTTAGGCCTTTACCCTTGTGTTTATCAACTTTTTTTTGAGCTTTTTACCGCTGATTTTCAGAGATTTTTCAAAGGCTAAAATCATGTTTTGAAGTCCCAAAAGTGGAGGGGTTAGCCTCCCCTCCTTGTGCTTGTGTGCTAGTTTTAATCCCTCAATATTTTAACTTGTCATTATAGTTGTTTTTGTCTTAATTCCAGCACTTTTTGGACTGTTTTAGGGCTGTTTTAGGACTGTTTTTATGAGTTAGCTTCATTCATGCTTTGTATAGTATGCTTGTAGTGCAATAGTCGTCATAGTCTTGGAGGTTTAGGCCTTAGCCACCAACCTATTTGAGTTGATAGCATTTATTTCTTGCTTTTCATACTTGTGTTCGCCTCTAAGCATCTCTACAATCTCCCTCATTTCTTGGCTTTTTCTCTTTGTTTTGAGAGTTGCTCCAAAAGGAGTGTTGTTTAAGCTTGAAGGGGTGATATTGTGCTTAATGGTTTAGTCCCTTTGGGGGTTCATCATCAACGGCATGATCTCCCTCTCATGCCTAAAACAACATTTGGTTTGGTACTTCTCTCCATTAGTGGACTTAAAGCTCATTATTGGACTCGATTGACTAATGAATGGAAGGTAATTAAAATGGAGTAATAAATTGGGGTTAAAATGAAGCAAAATAATAAAATGATTTGGTGTTCAATCGGACGTTAATTGAACACATGGTGACTTAGGCCATTTCATACTTATTAGTGATGAAATGGTTCAAGTTTCCAAAGTCAACCACTTCCATTGATCAATACATAATAGGGAGGATGTTTTGAGAGTCTTTTATTATGCATTTATCGAAATTGTATCCCTTGGTTCATAAGTCATCATGCAATGAAATTGTGCCGATTGATCGCTTATGAATTGAGCCTGCCACTCCTTTGAGCTATTTAATGATAAGGAGAGGCAGAGTGGACAAACATCTCCTAAGAATGCTCTATTTGTGCTCTGTTTGCTCTCTGTTACTGTAGGAAAGTACCAACATTAGTGGCCGGCAGGCCACTTTTATTGGGCAGCAAGCCACCTCTTTTGGGTTGCCGGCCACTTTTTCCAGCCAGGCAGTGTCCTTTTTCCAGCAAAGCATAACAGAGGCTGAGGTGGAAAAACAATGCAATTTTCTAACTATGCAATAGAGGCATTTTGGCAGCAAAACAGGGGACTTTTTCGGGTGGAAATCTGCATGAATGCATGGGTCAACCCTCATTTCCCGGGGCTCATAATAGTTAATAAATTAGCTAATTAATTGTGCATTGTCATTAGCTAGTTAGTTTTTGTATTAAACTAAGTAGAATTGCTAGTTAATTTTGTGTTATACTTAATTAATTAGCTAAAGTAGTTAGTTAATTTATGGTGTTGTAATAATTAGTTAAGTAGCTTAGCTAATTTATTTATTTAGACCCTCTTGTGAGAGGGCAAATATGTAATAATGTGTATGTCTTCCAACCCCACGTCTTTCTTCCTATTATTTACTTGCTTATAATGGGTAGTTTATAACATCATGTTTCTTTAGCATTTCTCATGTTCGCATCCACTTGTCTTGCATGCATTGAGGCTCGGTTCATCATTCTAACAAAGCATTGTCGTTTGTTACTTCATTGAATACGTGTTTAAACCGCATGCTTTCAAATTGATTCACATGTCATAATTAGTAGTCAAGCCTATTAATTGCATCATTGCATGTGTTGCATTAGTCATGTTCCATTAGTTAGGGGCATGCATGTTTTCTAACTCTTTTGTTTCTTTTGGCTTGCCTTGGAGTACAAGGTGAGCATTTTTGTGCTTTAGCATATCGCGTGCGTGTGATTGTTGTCATGTCTAGCATGCTTGTCATGAGGCTAAGTACTTAATTGATATAATTGCTTGAATACCTATGGATGAAGGCTAATTGCTTGAATTAGAATAATTTGAGTAATATATATATGAAATCGTTTTTTCAAGTGGTACATATTCAAACACTTTTTCAAGTGGTACATAATTTGTAGCTGGCTTTTCATGCTCCTCGGAGGGGTTTAGTCTCCTTGGGTACAATAGCCCTACAGCTCAGACTCTCGTGGTTCTGAATCTGGTTTCACAAGTGCAATGTGAAATGGAAAAAAAAACGAATGAGAGTTCAAATATGGCAAATCTTAAAAAATCCATTAATCATCAAAGATGTCAGAAATTGACTGCATTGCCAGATTTTAGAGTCGCCACCTGTAGACGCGCTTGAGGACTCCTGAGCTTAGTGCTGCGAAGGCGCGGAATTCGTTTGTTCTCTAGCTACTACAAGTTCGAACTCAATGTCACAGTTCTGAATCTAATCTTACAATATACGATGTAAGACTGATAAATCACCAAAGAGTCCAAATCCAGCAAATCATTTTGAAAAAATTGATTTTTTAGAAAGAAATGTCAAACATGGACTGCTTTGCCAGATACAGAGTCGCCACCTAAAATTTTATTTTTGGGGGAATTTAGGAAACCCTGACTCGTACCTAAGGCCATGTGTCCGTCATCACCAAAGTTGCCTCGGCTCGGGAACTTGGGTACGAGAGGGGAAGGTCATGCAATGAGCACCCTCGCTCACCCGATCAAAGATCGGCATGTACTAAATATGATATCTTGTTTTTGAAAACACACGTGCTCTTATTCTGGTTAATTAGCTAATCTTACTACGTGATGCGCGTAGCAAACAAGTATAGACTAGATCGCCTAATTTGGAGAAAAACATTGCATGTTCATTTGTTTGAAAATTGTTTGAAATATGCTACTCGCAAGTAGGCTAAATTCGGGATTTTAATGAAGTGTTCCAACTCAAGTAATCCAACCTTCACCCACAGGCATTCAGGCAGTTATATCACATAAGCAGTTAGCCTCATAGCAAGCATGCTTTCATGGCAATATTAACACACATGCAGCATGCTAAAGCGTAAACACTCACAGTGTACTCCCAGCCAAAAACAGGGAACTAGTTAGAAATCATGCATGATCCTAGTTCATGTCAAGATGACTAATGCAACACATGCGAGAATGCTACTAAAATAGGCTCGGCTATTCTAACATGTTATGCGAAATGCAACTTGATAACATGCTGTTAAACACGTATTCAAGTAAATGTATTGAAAATACAATGCAGTTAGTATGATGCGCCGAGCCCGGTGCATACAAGACAGATGAATGGATGCACACATACAAGCATAAGGTATGCTAAACAAAACATGCCCTAAAACTAACCATCGTAAGCGGCTAAGTAAAAGGGAGAAAGAAATGGGGGTTGGAAGACATGCATCGCACACACGTACGCTTATTACAACAATGTGCCCTTTCGACGGAGGGACCGAATAAGAAGCTAACTAGCTAATCTAAGCTAATTAAACTAATTATTACAACACAATTAATTAACTAGTCTTAGTTAACTAATTATTACAAAAAAAAATTGAAATAGCTAAACGCATTAACTATTAAAATACAAACCAAAGCGTAAACTAGCTATCTAAGCATGGAAGCTAAGGAAAGCAATAAATCAGGAGCCTCAGAGTGAGAGGAATGCATGCAAGCCCGATCGCTTCGTTTGGAAATCCAATGCGATGTCCCGATTTGCCTCTGTTTTCATTTGTCCTCAGAAACTTGCACCAAGCTCCAAAAAGTTGAAAATCCATCTTGGGAGACCTGTAGGAGGGTGGCCAACCACTTTTGGTCTCCCCAGCCACCTGCCGACCACTTTTCTTGCAAAAAGCTAGAAAAAGTGGTCGGCCAGCTAGTTTTTCTGGGTGGCCGACCAGTTGTTGCTACTGAAGTACAATTTGCTGCAACAGAGAGCAAGAAAGGGCATGGCAATGTATTTGCAAGATATGTGTGCACAACCACCCTCCCTATCATGTCATGAACTCAAGGAAGTGCAGTTCTCGACCCTCGGGCCACCAATCACGCATTTCAATGCATGATGGCCGAGAGGCGAAGTTGCACAATTCAATATGAAAATGAATGCACAAGTAAACACATAAAGCCTAGAACTCTATCATGTAGGATCAAGAGCGTCGGCGACCGAGAATTAAGGCACGTTTCATCACTTTAAGTATGAAACATCCCTCATTTCTCGTGTTTGGACTAACACCTATTCCAAACAAAATGCAACACAACATGGCATACACAATGCAAATGAATGTAATGCAACATTAGCATGCAAACATGCAATGCAAATTCAAGCAAAACAACATGGGAGGGACAAGCATGCAAACATGCGTGTAGATGTCCCCAAACGCCCCAGGGGGATGAACCCCCGTTCCGTTCTTTTTGCGGGTCTACTACAGTTCGGACTCGATTGTCACAGTTTTAAATCTGAACCAAAGAGTCCAAATCCGGCAAATTGTTTTGAGAAAAAAATAGATTTTGAAAGAAGTGCCAAACATGGACTGCTTTGCTAGATACAGAGTCACCACCTAATATTTTTTTAATGGGGAAATTTAGGAAACCCTGACTTGGTGCCAAAGGCCACATGTCCGTCATCACCAAAGTTGCCTCGGCTTGGGAGCTTGGGTACAATTGGGGAAGGTCAGCTAGGAGCACCCCCTCTCGCCCGATCCGAAGACCGGCCTCTACTAACCGTGATATCCGTTTTTGAAAACGTTATGTGCTCTTATTCCAGTTATTAGCCTAGAATTACTATGTTATGCGCACAGCAAACAAGTATAGACTAGATTACCTAATTTGGAAATAAGCATTGCATATCCGTTTATCTTGAAAAACACTTTGGAATTTGCTACTCGCAAGTAGGCTAAAATACAGATTTCAACGAGTTTTTCCAACTCAGACAATCCAACCTTCACCCACAGGCATTCAAACAGTTTATCATATAAGCATCTAGCCACATGGTAAGCATGCTGTCATGATAGCATTCACACACATGCAATATGCTAAAGCATGAAAATACTTACATCGTACTCCGTGCCAAAAAAATAAATTAGTTAGCAAACATGCATGGTCCTAGTTCATGTCAAATTGACTAATGCAACACATATAGGATGCAATTAGGGTAGGCTCGGCTAACCTAAACATGACATGTGAAATGCAATCAATTGATGCATGTATTCAATTTTGGAATTGAAGTACAAATGCAGTTAGCATGATGTACCGAGCCCGGTGCACGCAAGACAAATGTATGGATGCACGCATGCATAGCATAAGGTATGCTAATTTAAACACGCCCTAATCTACCATCATAAGCGGGTAAATAAAAGGGAAGAAAGAAGTGGGGATTGGAAGACATGCACACACACGCACCCACACTTATTACAGATTCGCCCTCACCCGGAGGGACCAAATAAATATTACAGATAATTAACCTACAAGCTAATTAAATATTACAGGCCATCTAATTAGCTAAGCAAATTAACTAATTTAGGAAAACAAGAACCGCCTGAAGAGAGCACGATGCAATGCATGCTCGGTCTTGCTCGGAAATGCACGCCATGCTAAGTTGCCTCTTTTCCTCTTGTACCTTCAAGGCTTCTAAAGCCTCAAGGTTGCCTCTCTGAGCAAGCACCACCGCCGGATAGAATGGCCACCGGCCGTAGGAGATGTTCGTCGGCTGAGAATGAATCCATCGGCCACCAATTGTTTGCCGGTCGGCACTCTGTGCAGTCGATCGGCAAAAAGTTCCTGCAGAACCTGTTTGACAGCAGCAGAGGACAGAGCTTTGCATGGCAATGCAATTCAAGCCATATATGCACCAATCATGTCCCTTATCATGTTAGTGACTCAAAGGGACATGCTCCTTGGTTCTCGGACCATCAATCGCACATTTCCATGCGTGATGGCCCAAGGGACCAAGTGTGCACATTTTGATGTCAAATGCAATGCAAACCAACAAACCAAAGGGGCCCAATTCCTATCACTAGATCAAGGAACAAGGCATCCATGCAAGATGCAATGCAACCTAGGCATATGAACTAGCATGCAACATGGACAATGCAATGTTTACATGCAAGCAAACGTGCAAGGTAAGTATGCAAACAAGCATAAGATGGACTTAAACATGATTTAGGCAGCCTTAAATAGACCTAAAACAGTGGCCAAAATGCTATGAAATGAGGACTAAACACACATAAACACATGCACATGTTAAAGGGCTAACACTCAAGCACAAAAGGGCAACTCTCAAGCACACTTGAAAGAGGCATAACATGGACTAATGGCATGCAAGGTAAGCATTGAAAATCATGTTACAAAAGGTGCTAAACCAATTAAACAAGGCATGCAAACAAGGCCAAAAACCCAAGACAAGCCAAGAGGCTTAAACCAAGACTAAGTCCACCAAGCCTCACAAGGCTAAGAGGACTTAAAACAAGTCTAAGGCAGGCCTAGACAACACCCAAGGGACACCTAGATGGCATCTAAGTGGCTCAAATTCAAAGGGTATGCACAATGGCCAAAACATGGAGCATGCAAGACAAGCTTTCAAATCTTCAAAGAGGCATCCAAGGCAAGCATACAAGCATGTTAAAGGGACTAAAATAACATGGCAAATGGTCCCAACCCACTAAATTAAGGCAAGGATGCATGCTATACATTCACGCACTTAAGGCCAACAAACCAAAAATGCAAAGGGGCTATACTAAGCATGCCAAAGTCGAACCAAACAACTAAGGATAGACCTTAAACATAGCAAAATAAGCACAAAAGCTTCACAAAGCCAAGCCTAAAACATGCTAGAACAATGGTTTACAACCTAAGGCATGCTAAGGCAACAAAATGGCATTACAAGGCATGTATGCTAAGCAAGCATGGTGTACCAAAACCAACATACAACAATGTTATTTCATGGCAAAATAAGCATAAATAACAGCCAAGGCATGGTCAACATGAGGCTTAGCTAGGTGCTAATGGCCCTTTTCAAGGACAATAAGGAGAGGGGGTGGCCCTCTCCTTCTTGGGACTTCAAGGCACCATCCTTACCACTGAAATCCCTCAAGATTTCAGTGGTGAGGAGGCCCAAACACCAAAGTCCCGGAGCTCACTCAAAATAGCACAAAATGGAGCCCCTCAAGGCTTAAGAGGGGTCAAACACCTCCAAACCACAAAACACTCTAAACAAACTATTTAGAGGGCCCAAAAACAGAACTTTTTTATATTATACACTAAGCTCAAAAATAGTTCTAAGATAGGAAAAAATAGTATGCAAGAATGGGATAAAAAGGGGTAAGATTGTTACCCTTGAAGAACCTCTTCAACAATGGTGGACCAGCTGCTCCTCCAAGCTCAAAACCACCCAAGAACCTCAAGAACAACCTCTTAGAACCTCAGTATCCAAGGGAAGGTGTAACACTATGTGTTTGTGTGCAATAGTAAGACACAAATACACTTATACACACACAAAGGTAAAAAGAGAGAGAAAAATAGAGATAAGTGAGACACAAACCCTAACCCTAATCCAGAGCTCTCCTCTGTATATTTTCTAACCTTTTTGTCTAACCCTAAAGCCAAGAGAGGAGGGCTCCTCTTATAGAGAAGCCAATCTTGTAAAGCTTACTCAAGAAGCTAACAAGGAAGCCATCCCTCCATACACGTGTATGGAGGGGAACAAAATGCAAGCCAGCTGTATTAAAAATATCTGCAAAAGCAGATGAACAGTAGTCGGCTAATTAAAATTTCCATTTTTGACAAAATGGACTGCCGACCGGCAACAAAGAATGCCGACCGGCAATATACATTGCCGATGGCAACAAAACACCAGCCGGTGGCCTCTAGCCATGGCCGGTGATGTGTGGGGATGCCTCACAAGGCATTCCCTGCCCCTCTAAGGCAAAACACAAGTGTTTGGTGCAAAACCAGACACTAAACAGTCGAGTTCGGAGATCTTGAGGCAAGGCGCGTAGCCGAGACCTCCGGGAACTCCAAACGAACACAAACATGGATGATCACCGGCTGTTCAAACGGTGACGTCCAAGTCTTGACGACGGTCAAAAATGGGGTGTCTACAATGCGATGCAATGTAACTTAGCATACTCAATGCTAATGGCATGCAGAATGCATAATGCTAACTAACATACACAATGCAAATGGACATGGCATACTTAATGCAATGTGATATAAGCATGCAATCAACATGGCATTCACAATGCTATAAACTACATGGCATACTCAATGTAATGATTAATCATTGCATACTCAATGCAATATGATCATGGCATACACAATGCAAATCAAGAGCATGGCATGTGCAATGCAAACAACAACATAACTTGGACGATGCGATGTGACATGGCATACACAATGCTTGATGGACTTAAACCAAAATGGGCAGACCTCGGCCATGCCCAAATCAGTGGCCATTGGTGATAAAATTAGGGCACATGAAACATATACAAGCATGCACATGTAGTGGCCCATCAAAATGGCCTAACAGCACAACTCTCGAGAGTGCTCAAAGAGTGATAAATGCAGAAGTGTAACAACATCAAGTGCACTAAAATAAGGTAAGAAATGGTACCAAACCATTCAAACAAAGCAAGTAAGGCATGCAATGGTCCTTAAAGCATTAAAGCTAATAAAGAGGACTATAAAGGAGGCATGCAATACATGGCAAATATGCATGGACCAAACATGGACAGAGTTGAAATAGGTCAAGACAATGACCAAAACATGCTAAGTTAGGAGCTCAAAGGTCAAGGCATGCAAGCATACAAGCTAAGCCATAAACTAGGCAACGAATACACAACACTCAAAGGCACTTAAAAAGTGAATGAAGTGCGAACATAGCAATGCTATAAGCCCTGAAATATCAAGTTAAGTGATGCCAAATCATGTACACAACACAAATGAAGCATGCTATGGTGCCCAAAACTAGAAGCTAGCATAGGCACTTGTACTACAACTATGCGAAACATGAAGCATGTGATCAAGGAAACCCAAAACAGTCCTAGAATATGTCAAAATGAGTCTAAAACATGCATGGAAGGAAGCCAAAACAAGCTAGCATGAAGGGCATAAGGCATGATGCATACAAGGCAAATAAGGTAGACTACACTACACCTATTAACACCAAGCATGGGATGACTTAACCAATAAAAATCAGAGTTATATCATGGCAAAATAACCCCAAAAACACATTGAAATCATGGCTCGCAAGCAAAGGCATGAAGGCATACGCAATGATTCATGTTAAGGCATAAAGGGGCAAACCCTCCAACACATTGAATGAGTGATAATGCAAGTGCATGAGCATGAAACATGGACTGAAATCACATAATAAATGATGCCAAATCATTCAAATAGTCCAAGTAAAGCATGCTAATGGACTTGATGCTCAAAGCTAACAAGCTAGATTGAACTATGGCTATACAAAGCAAGTCATGCATGGCCAAAATAACCAAAATCAGATCTAAATCATGTTAAAACATGGACAAAATCTTCTTGAAGTTAAGCCAAAGGCATGCTAGAATAACATGTTAAAACATGATGCATGTTAGGCTATTTCATGGAAATGCACTACAAGTGCATGAAGCATGCAAGGGATAATGAAACCCACCCAAAACTGAGTCATGACATGGCAAAAAATCACCAAAAACATGCTGAAATGGAAAGAAAACAAGCTAGAATAACATGCTACTTCATGAAGCATACAAGACTAGTTTGTGTGATTTACACTACAAGTGTATTAGGCATGCAAGAGCCAACTAAACCAACCCAAAACAGATCTAAGGCATGTTAAAACAACACCAAAAACCTACTAAGATGCATCAAAACAAGCTAGAAAGACATGCTCAAACATCATACACACAAAGCTAGTTTGTAAGATTTACACTACAAGTGTATTATACATGCAAGGGATGACCAAACCAAGCAAAAACAGTGGTAAGCCTCAGCAAAATAACCACAAATACATGCTAAGAATAAGCCAACACAAGCTTAAAACACATGCTCAAACATGAGGCATATATGGCAAGTATTCAAAATACAAGAAGAGGGGATGACCCTCTCCTATTTAAGACCCCAAAACTACCTTTCTACCACTGAAAATCCGTTGGATTTCAGTAGTAGAAAGGTCATGCAAAGGCTACAACAAGGGCCTAAAGGGATGGCTCAAAATAAGTCCTAACAAGGCCTAAGAGGGGGTAGATCACCCCAAACGAAAAAGTGACCTTAAACAAACTTTTTAGGCACACAAAAATAGAACTTTTTTCTAGTTAAGAGTTAAGCTTAAAACAGCATGCAAAAGGGTCCAAAAGCTTAAGCAAGAATGGGGGTTTTAAGGGTTAGAAACTCACCCTTGAAGACCTTCTTTACTACTGCAACTTCAGCAACCTCTTTGAGCTCAAACCAGCCCAAGAACTTCAAAAACAACCTCAAGAAGCCTCAGCAACACAAGCAAGGTGTTTGAGTGTGTGTTTGTGTACAAAAGTATGACAAATTTACACTTTTAAGGCACAAAATCAAGAACAAGAGTAATATAGAGACAAAGCTATATGTATAACTCTTGAGGTAATTTTTCTGAACCCAGAGGAGGGAGGATGAGCCTCTCTCTTATAGAAACAAAAAGCCAAAGCTTCTCCAAGAAGCTAAGGGCCAAGGCAATCCCTCTATACACGTGTATGGAGGATGGTCCCAGTGCCCTCCAGCTACAGTTGGAGGAAAATATCTCCAAAAATGTGACAAAAAGCAGAGGACCACTTAAAGTGGTCGGCCAGCTACTTAAGTGGTTGGCCGACCACTTTAAGTGGTCTCCTAGAGTAACAACTGGTTAGCCATGGTGGAAGAGGGTCCAGGGGATGAAAACAAGCAAATGGTGTGGTGGCCAACCACTTTTGATGGTCTAAAGATCAAGGAGACCAGTTGTCAAACCAGAAAACTGGCTGGCAGGAGAAAAAGTGGTCTCCAAGGGAAAATACTGGTCTCCCACCCTTGTACCACCTTCCAAACAAGGAAAACAAGGTTTGCAACAAAAACAAACCAAAACGGATGCAGGACGAAAGTTCAGGAGGTAAAGCGCGCAGCCGGGAGTCTCGAAAACTAGCTAAGAAGCACCAAAAGTGGTTTACGACCACAAAAGTGGTCTCCCAAACCACAGTGGCCCTCTAGGCCAAGGAAACAAGGTGTGGTTCAAAAACCACGCCAAACGGAGAACATTAAGCGGTCCCAAAATAAGGAGCGCGGCCGAAGGCTCCAAAAATCGAAAACTAGTCTCCAAACAGGAAAAGTGGTCTATGACCACAAAAAGTGGTCTACGACCACAAAAGAGTGGTCTACAAGACTTCTCCCTCCCTCAGACAAGAAAAACAAGGCTTGGTCCGCAAACCGAGCCGAAACACAAAGAGTTCAGAGGCCCGGAGGCAAGGCTCTCAGCCAAAAACTCCGAAACCTCAAAACGAGCACAACATGCACCATCACCAAGTGCTCAATTGATGACGTCTGAGTCTTAAGGTCGGTCAAAAATGGGGTGTCTACACCACCTAATATTTTTGAAAAATTTAGGAAACCCGTAACTCATGCCCAAGGCCACTTGTCTGTCATAACCAAAGTGTCTCGACTCGAGAACTTAGGTATGAGAGGGAAAGGTCATGAATTGAGCACCCCACTCACCCAATCAAAGATCGGCCTTTACTAATTATGATGTGAATTTTATCAGCATTATATGCTCTTGTTCTGATTATTAATATGCTAACTTACTATGTGAGACACACAAGTATAGACTATTTCACCCACTTTGGAATGCTTTGATTTTTTGTTTGTTTGAAAGGAGTTTTGAACATGTGCTACTTGAAAAAGTGAGCTCATATGTATATTTATCAAAGACATTCCAACTTAAGTGAATTAGCCTTTATCCATAGGTATTCAAGAGGTATTTCAAACAAGCACTTAGCCTCATGGTGGTATGCTTGATATGGCAACACAAACACATATGTGATATGCTAAAGCAAAAATACTCACCTAGTACTCCGAGGTAAGCCAAAGAAAATAAAATAATTAGAAAAGTGCATGGTCCTAAACATGCAATTGGCTAATGCAGCTCATACAAGAATGCAACTGTTAGGTTCGGTTTTATTAACATGACATATGAATCTGTTCAAGGCATGCGGTAGCTCATGTATTCAAATAAGTAGAAAATGATAATGATATTCAAAAATGATGAACCGAATCTTATGTATGCAAAAATGGATACAAAGTATGGCAATGATATGAAACAAAAAAAAAAATATGATGCTACCGCGATAAGCATATAAGTAAAAAAGGAGAAAGAAATGGAGGTTGGAAGACATACAAATATTACAAATTTGCCCTTGCATAAGAGGGTCCAAATGTCCTAATTAACTAATTATTATAACACTAAATGAATTAACTAATTATTACAAGTTCAAATGAAAGCAAATCAACTAATTCATTACAAATACTAATCTAAAGAAATTAAACGAAATGCAAGGAATCGCATACGCACATCCAAGAACATTTTCCGGAAACCTCTCTGTTTGCTGCCAAAAAATAGTTCTGTTTTGGCCTCAAGATATGCTTTGTTCTTCCAATCAACAGTTTGTTGTTTGCACACTCTGAAGCCCGGCCAACCCACTAAATTGGTCTGCCATACAAGAGGCTAGTCAGCCGGCCACTGATTCTGGAGAAATACCTGCTGCGACAGAATTGAAATAGAGCAAAATAGAGGGTTTCCAAAAGCTGTTCATCCTCCATGCTCCCTCTTATCATAAAGATTTTCAAGAAGGGAGTAGGTTTGCTTTCCAAATCATCAATCATAGCAAGGTTGTTGTGTGATGATCTTTGAAAGCAAAAGGAAAAGACTTAGCTAAAACACACACAAAAAAATGCTATGCTCCTTACCTCCTTATCATGAAATTATTCAAGGAGAAGGTAGGCATGCTTCACTCACAAATCATCAAGTCACAAGATAGTACATGATGATCATAGAGCAACCAAAATGAACAAAAGTGTAATGCCCCGAAATAAATGTAGTAAACCATCCAAGATGATAAGTAAATAATAATATGAATTAGAGTATGATGTCCTTCTATTACATGAGATCCGGTTGTACAAAAGAGTAACACGTGCGATATACATTCATAAATGTTATCTCCTGAATCTACAACATGTGTTATGAAACAGTAGAAATGTAATAAAAGTTAAACAGATAATCATATGTCCTAAAGGCTTACATCTTTCCAAGCCAACGCTTGGGTACATCAAAAGTGAGTCTTAAGCTCCCCTAGGCTTATACAAAAGTGAATACAAAAGAACAAAAGTGAGACTTTAGCTCCACATTTCTCCAAGCTAGGTCCTTGGTGGAGGCATATCATCAGCACCTGAAAATGGTTTTCCTTAAATAAGGTGAGCCAAAGGCCAGCAGAAATAATCTAACACAATATATGAATCTTAACATAGATATAAGGGTGAAATGCATATGCGATGCCAATGTCAAAACGGTTTACATTTCTTTCTCAAAATCATGACATGCTCAATTTATATCACAATTTTCAAATCATGCCCTTTACCATAGAAAACAAGGGGGAACTCTCAAACCAGTACAACCTTTTACAGATATTTCATCCGCAGGAAACTGTCAAACAATACCCATGTAAACGTAGCCTATGCAAGCACTACTATTGCCATTTCACAGATATTTCATCCACGGAAATCGGCACCTATGTATAAGCGCATTTTTTGGGACTTTCACCCTGGCCAACTTAGTTTGGTGATACACATCTCTTTCCAACTTTCACCAATTTTTCTCAAAATCACATACATTTGCAATGTATTAAATGAGTAACAATATTCAATGCACATGGATGAGAAATCATTTTCAATTTGCCTAATCTTCATGCAATCTTTATAACAATCATAGCTATCCTCCACCGATAGCCCAAAACAGATATTTCTAAACAGATATAAAATCTCCAATATAGATAAACTTTCCAAATTTTGAGGTGAGTAATGATACATATCAAACTCCACTATCTATATCAACATCCATCTAATTTCACATTTTCAACTTCAATTTCATTTATTTATACAAAATAAATATTTGAGACATTTAGGGCAAAACCCCTTTTTCTTCCAAAAATCTATTTTCAAGTATGAAATCAATACTTTAGCCACTACTCACCCTCATTTCCACTCCCATAACCATTTTCCATACATCCATTTGAAAACTCCTCTTTTGATTTTAAACCAAAACCCTGGCTTTGTTCAAAATCCTCCAAAATCACAATATTGTTTATAAAAAACAAATAACTAAGTTAAAAATCATAAAAGAGTGTAGAATATCCCTACCTCAAAACTAGAAGACGAAATAAACATGGATGAAACTCGGATGAAGCCGAAACCCAACTCTATTCGGATGAAAATGAAGTTCTAAGTGAGCACTACCTTTTTAACAAAGGAAGTAAGGTGGAGAAATAAATAGATCTTGGTGTATTTGTAAAGAGAGAGAGAGAGAGAGAGAGAGAGAGAGAGAGAGAGAGAAGCTCTAGATTTAGGGTTTTAAAATGTTTTAGAGAGAGAGAGAGATGACAAAGTGATGTAAAAAGTGACTTTTATGAACTAATATACGCACAATCCGCTTGAGCACAAGAAGTGATGTTCGAGCGTCCAGACACAAAAATGATTATTGCTCGAGCGCAAGAAGTGACGCTCGAGTGCTAAGACACAATGAAAAAGGGTGTCACCCCTCAAGCGTAGGAAGTTGACGCTCGAGCATTGAATACACACTCTCAGTAGTTTTACAGACAGCAAACCATTGCTCGAGCGCAAGAATGGCCGCTTGAGCACACAAATGGCAGCTGTAGACACCCTATTTTTGACCGACCATAAGACTCAGATGTCATTGATTGAGCGCTTGGTGATTCCGCATGTTATGCTCGTTTCGAGGTTTCGGAGTTCTTGGCTGAAAGCCTCGCCTTTACACCTCGAGACCCTTTGTACTTTGACTTGATCCGCGAACCAAGTTTCATTTTCTCTTCCCGGAGGGAGGGGGAAGTCTTGTAGACCATCTTTCGTGGTCGTAGGCCACTGTTCCCATTTGGAGACTAGTTTTTGATTTTCGGAGTCGTCGATCGTGCGCCTCGGCTCGGGACCGCTTAACATTCTCTGTTTGCCACGGTTTTTGGAACACACCATGTTTCCTCTGTCTAGAGGGACACTGTGGTCCGGGAGACTACTTTTGTGGTCGTATGCCACTTTTGGTGCTTGGCAGCTAGTTTTCGAGGCTTCTGGCCGCGCACCTTGCCTCCCGAACTGTCGTCTTGCATCCGTTTTCTTTTGTTTTTGGTACAAACCTTTTTTTTTTTTTTTGGGAGGTGGTACAAGGGTAGGAGACTACTTTTTCTCCTTGGAGACCACTTTTCTCCTCGCCAGCCAGTTTTCTGGTCGGGAAACTGGTTTTCTTTGTCTTTGGGCCACATTTACTGGTCTCCCACCCCACCATTGGCTTGCTTTCAGTGTGGAGGCCACCAATTTCACCTGCCGACCACTTTTTTTCTGGGAGACCACTTTACGTGGTCGGCCGACCACTAAAAATAGCAAGGCGACCACTTTAAGTGGTCCGCAGCTTTTCCCCTATTTTGTCAGACTGAATGGATGCCAGTTGTGCCAGCCGAAGGGCACAAACTGTATCCTCCATATGTATGGACGGAATTGCATCCATTTTTTTAGCTTCTTGAGGAAGCTTTAACTCTTCCTCCTCTATAAGAGAGGGCCTTCCTCTCCATTCCGGAGGTTCTGAATTTTGCCTACGGCACAAGTGTATATCTCCCTCTTTATCTCTATATTTGGTGCCTAAAGTGTGTGTTGTTCTTCACCTTTGCACCACAACTCTTAACCATACACCCCACCATCGAACTGAGGTTCTTGGAGGACCGTTTTGGAGGTTGAAAAGCTGCTTTTTGGCTGAGAAACTTGCTGGTATTGCAATGGGTAGACGTCCCCGAACGTCCCGGGAGGGAATCCCCCCGTTTTGTTCATTAGGCTCACTACGGTTCAGGACTCGAATGTCACGGTCCTGTATCTAATCTCGCAGAGTGCAATGTAAGACCGATGAATCATCAAAGAGTCCAAATCCGGCAAATCGTTTTTGAAAACAGATTTTTTTGACAGAAGTGCCAAACATGGACTGCTTTTCCAGATACAGAGTTGCCACCTAAATATTTTATTTTGGGAATTTAGAAAACCCTGACTTGTTGCCTAAGGCCACGTGTCCGTCATCACCAAAGTTGCCTCAGCTTGGGAACTTGGGTACGATTGGGGAAGGTCACTTTGTGAGCACCCCCACTCGCCCGATCAAAGGTCGGTCTCTACTAACCATGATATCGAGTTTTGAAAACATATGTGTTCTTATTCCGATTTATTAGCCTAGAATTACTATGTAATGCGCGCAGCATACAAGTATAGACCGGATCGCCTGAATTGGAACAAAACATTTCATGTTTGTTTTTTAAAGCAGTTTGCTACTCGCAAGTAGGCTTAAAATGTAGATTTTGCCACCCTCGGGTGGGCTTAGAAAACATGGTTTTGCCACTATCAAGTGGGCTTAAAACTCGCAATCGATGAATTGTTCCAATCCAAATAACCCAACCTTCACCCACAGGCATTCAGGCAGATATATCACATAAGCACATAGCCTCATGGTAAGCATGCTATCATGGCAGTCACTCACACGCATGCAAAGATGCTAAAGCATAAACACTTACCAAGTACTCCGAGCCAAAGAAAGAAGTTAATTAGAAATCATCCATGAATCCTAACTATGCTGAAATGCCTAATGCAACACATGCAAAAATGCAACTAAGATAGGCTCGGCTATTCTAAGATCGCATGTGAAATGCAACAATTGATACACGTATTCAACTTGGAATTGAAATGCAATGCAGTTAGTATGATGCGTCAAGCCCGGTGCATGCAATACAGATAAATGATGCAAACATGCAAGCATAAGTATGCTAATTGAAACATGCCCTAATCTAACAATCATAAGCTGGTAAATAAAAGGGAGAAAGACGTGGGGTTGGAAGACATACATCACACGCACATACACTTATTACAACAATTGGCCCTCTCTTGGAGGGTCCGAATAAATAATATAGTCCGAATAAATAATCCACTACTCTAGCTAATTAAATATTACAAAACCCTAATTAATCAACAAATTAACTAGGAAAGTAAATAAATTAGCATGCAAGCTAAATGGACCGCCTCAGCTCTGTTCCGAATGATGAAAGATGCATGCATGCTCGAGTCGTCTTGTCGAGAAATTCCTCGCGATGACCCGATTCGCCTCTGTTTGCAATTGATCCCGGAATGCTGTACAAAACTCCAGAAGGTTGTTGACCAGTTTTGCTGTCGGTTTCCGGTTTGCTGCAACAGAAAGCAAGAAAGGGGCATCATGGCAAAGTATTTTCACATATGTATGCACGACTACTCTTCCCGTCATTGCATGAGCTCTAGGGAGTGTAGTCCTCGATCCTCGTGCCACCAATCGCGCATCTTGATGCATGATGGCCAAGGAGTCGAATTGCACGACTCGATATGAAAATGAATGCACGTATAAACACAACAAGGCCTAAACTCCATCATGGGTAATCCGGAGTGTCAGCGACCGAGAATTGAGACACGTTTCGTCACTTTGAGTACGAAACGTCCCTCGTTTCCCGTGTTTGGACTAACCCTACTCCAAACACAATGCAATGAGATGGCATACACAATGTGGCTAACATATAACCCTAAATGCAATGCAACCTAGTCATGCTGGCATACGAGGGATGATATGCACACATGCAATTAACATACGCAATGCTATGAACCTAGAATGGCATACTCAATGCACATGAACTATATGGCATACGCAATGCAATACAGACTTAAACCAAAGTGGGTGGACCTCAGCCACACCCACATCAGTGGCCAAATGATGAAAATGAGACAACCGAAATACATGCAAACATGCATGAACGCAAAGAACCTATTCTAAGGCACAACATGCAACTCAAACAAAGCACGACAAAGGATGAAATATGGCATAGAAAGGTGCATGATCCAGCTTTGAAATGGCATAAAAGATGGTCTCAAAACATGCAAACACTTCACACAATGCATGCAAGATGGCTCGAATACCAAAACTAGTGAAGCGGGTTACACTAGAGGTACACAAAGCAATGTACAAATGGTAAGACCAGCCCAAACAGACCCTAGGTAGGTCCAATACAGTGGGAAATTGGTCTAAAATGATGGCTCGAAATGCATTCAAATGAAGCCCGTGCAATGGTCGGTAGATGAGGCATACAAGCCCGACTCTCTAATGCACTTAAAGAGTGGAAATCATGGGAATATGAAATGCATATAAGCTCTGAAATAAGATGTGGAATGGCCCCAAAAAATGAAAACACCTCAGTATAAGCATGCGATGGATCTCGAAACTCAAAGTTAAGCATGGATATTGAACTACAAGCATGCAAAACAAGCATCATTCGACCATGATGGGGCTACATATCAACGGGCTGCAACCACGATTTTGCACAATATGATCCACAAAGAGGTTGAGGTGTATGTAGACGACATGATTGTCAAGTCCAAGGAAAGAGAGGGCCACTACACCGCCTTGAAGAAATTTTTCCAACGGATCAGAGAGTATCGGTTGCGGCTGAATCCTCAGAAATGTACTTTTGGCGTTACAGCAGGGAAAATGCTAGGGTTCTTGATCACACAAAGGGGCATCGAGGTCGATCCCTCCAAAATCAAGGCCATCTTAGAAATGTCACCACCAAGGACTGAAAAGGAGGTGCAAGGCTTTCTCAGTAAAGTACAATTCATAAGACGGTTTATTACAAAATTAACCTTGACTTGTGAACCACTAATTGGTCTTCTAAAGAAAGGAAAGAAGTTCCAATGGGATGACCAATGCCAAGTTGCTTTTGAACAGATCAAGCAGTATCTACAGAACCCACTCATGTTGTTGCCGCCTGAGCCGGGGAAACTGTTGATTCTGTATGTATCAGTGACTGACACGACAATGGGCTGCACGCTTGCGCAGGAATCTGAGGATAAAATGGAGAAAGCTATCTGCTACCTGAGCAAGAAAATGCAGGAATACGAGACCCGCTACATTCCGTTGGAGAAGGCTTGTTTGGCCTTAGTATGGGCTACCAGGAAGTTGAGGCACTACCTGTTAGTTCACTCTGTAATTCTGGTTTCGAGATTAGATCCCATCAAATATCTCTTTGAGAAACTAGCGCTTACGGGTAGGCTAGCTCGTTGGTTGCTTTTTCTCTCCGAATTTGATTTAAAGTACATAACGCGCAAGTCTGTGAAAGGGAGAGCGGTAGCGGAGTTCCTAGCTGATCACCCAATAGAAGGGGATGAAGTAGCAGAATATCTGTTCCCAGACGAGGCCATCCTGCAGCTTGAAGAACAGGTCTGGACTATGTACTTTGACGGAGTGTCTAATCAGTACGGGTATGGGATAGGGGTGTTGCTGATAGCACCCGACAATTCCCACATACCCTTAGCTTTCAAACTCCGGTTCAAAGTATCGAACAATGAAGCAGAGTATGAGACATGTATCGCTGGCTTAGAAGCCGCCCTGGAACTAGGGGCAAAAAGGTTAGACGTCATCGGGGATTCTAACTTGGTTGTGTCTCAAGCGAAAGGAGATTGGAAAGTGAAGGAAGAAAGGATGAAAATCAACCACCAAACTCTAGACGTACTAATTCCCGGGTTTGAGAAGTTAACCTTCACCCATCTATTGAAAGAGAGCAACTGGTTTGTGGATGCTTTATCAACTTTATCTTCTATGATAGACTTCCCTTTGGGAGTTCGGATGTGTCTGATCATCATTGAACAGCGGTATGTGCCAGCCTACGAGCTGATTGCTGCCATAGATGAAGTACAAGATCAAAACCCTTGGTGCCATGACATTTGGAACTTCTTAGAAAATGAGGCTTATCCACCAGGGGCAAATGCCAAAGATAAGAGGGCAATTCGAAGAATAGCTGCTCAGTTCATCGTCTGCGGGGGTAAACTGTACAAACGGGGTCATCTTGGGATGCACAAGCTGTGTGTTGATGCTGAAGAGTCTAAGCGCCTGATGGAGGCCATCCATAGAGGAGAGTGCGGAGAACACATGAACGAGGTGATGCTAGCTCGGAAGATTCTCAGACAGGGTTACTACTGGTTAACCATGGAGAAGGATTGTATTGGTTTTGTTCGGCGATGCCACAAATGCCATATCTATGCAAATTACATGAACATTTCGCCGTCAAAGCTGTACAACATGACTTTGCCATGGCCATTTTCAGTCTGGGGGATTGATGTGATTGGGGCAGTTACTCCGAAGGGGTCGAACGGGCATGAGTACATCTTGGTGGCGATAGACTACTTTACAAAGTGGGTTAAGGCCCAATCCTACGCAGTGCTGAACGCATCGCACGTCGCTAAGTTCATCAGGAACAACATTATCTGTCGCTATGGAGTCCCGAATGAGATTATTTCGGATAATGGTTCCCACTTCAAGAAGGAGGTGATCGACTTGTTAGAGAAATACAACGTGGCTTTTCATAAGTCATTCACATATTGGCCACAAACCAACGGAGCTGTTGAGGTCACCAACAATAACATCAAGCACATTCTGTAGAAGATGATGGAAACGTACAGGAACTAGCCAGATAAGCTGCCATTTGCTCTCTAGGGCTACAGAACATCAATTCGAACTTCTACTGGGGCAACTTCGTATTCCTTGGTGTATAGGATGGAGGCTATTCTGCCTATCGAAGTTGAGGTTTCGTCATTGCGGGTTATGGCTGTGTGCTAGATAGCTGAGGCAGATTGACAACAAAGTAGGTTTGAAGAACTCATGCTCTTCGACGAGAGAAGGTTGAAAGCACTGTATCACGTCCAGGGTTATCAACGAAGAATTGCCAGGGCTTTCAACAAGAAGGTTAAGTCCAGGAATTTGAAAGAAGGGGATTTGGTGCTCAAAAACAACCGATCTCCCATCCATGACCCTAGGGGCAAGTTCAGACCTAATTAGACTGGTCCTTACATCATCAAGTTAATTTGGTCGGATGGAGTTGTCGTTCTTATGGACCTAGATGGCCTAGAGTTCTCCCAGCCGACCAACATGGACAAGTTGAAGAAATACTATCCCTGAGTGGCTCGCTAGACCGAAAACCTGAAAGGGCAACCTAGGCAAAAGTTAGAGCACAAAAAAATTTGAAATAAGAAAAACTGAGCTCGCAAGGTTAAAAACCCATAAAGGGCGGCCTTGGTAAAAGTTAGAGCGCAAAAGGAGAGTGTTAATACACGAGTGAACCTGAACGAACTACATAAGGCTTGATTCCTATTTTTAGGATACGTAGGCAACTTCATTCTGAAGTCCAGCCATAAACATTTCCAAATCAGCTGTGTCCATGTGGTCATGATGGTCATCTTTGTCTATTCTGCATTCAAGAGCTCGGTTGTGATCTCCAGTGCAGTGCTATTCAGATAAGGGGCAACTTTCCAGTTGCTGGATCGGGGGCTGTATATCTCAAGGATAGATCTCGGGCGTGTCTAGTTGTGATCCATATCGAAAATGGTTTTGAAAAGTTTTAATAAAAGTTGATTTTGTTCAAATTAATCTTTTTACAACTTAGACTATTTTTGGACCAAACGGAAAATTTTCAGTACCCACAACCTTCAATTTCATTGATTTCAACACAAAGTTCTTCAACTCTTGATACAAATTGAAGTTGCTTTTTTATTACATTAAAAAAGAAAACTTGAAAGTACATATTAAAGCAATAAACTCGGGGCATAGTCAGGTGTTCCTGCGCCCTCTCCCAGAGCTTGTGGAAGCTTTGGATGCCAAAGTAGGCCCAGTTTGCACCTCATCTTCAAGCCAAGCTATGCATTTTCCAGAAAGGGCACAACTGAAAGTGGGAGCGGGGGCCAAAAGTTCTCTTGTCCTCCATACTGTGGCATACCGGGCTAGCTATGCACCTCGGATCGGAAATGAAGCTGGGTACTCTGTTCCCTCTTCTGGGCAAATCTGGTCGTGGCCGAACTGACGCTGGAATCGGAATGGAAAATAGAAGACACAATGTGTCAAGCCTACCAACTGAATGCCAGGCTGTCGGGACATGCTGTAGCTCATCTTAGGCAGATTAAACCAGGGGCAGCGCCAAGCAATGTCAACAGCAAATTTGCTGCACATCCAGTGGCACCACCATCCTTTGTTTGGGAAGTCAACTAGTTGTGGGTAGAAGAAATAGTTGCGTACTGAGTATGCGGGATAAGCATCCACTACCTTCAACTTATCCATCAGCTAAACTTGGGGAGGGATGAAAAATAAGAGAGATTAAAGAATATAGAGGTGTACAAGGAGAGAAAAAGTGAGAAAAGGGTTTTGAGAGAAAAATGGAGCTTGAGGACCGAGTGATGTGAGAAACACATGTGAGAAGGGTTGGAAACATTACCTGCAGCAGTAGTGGACTTCCTGCAAACTTGGTTGTTTCCCGGCGGTGGAAGACATCCAAACCCATCAAAGTCTCGGCTAGTGTCATGCCAATGCAGCTTTTGCCCTCTTTCAAGCCTTGGGCAACTTCAAATAAGCGAATGCTAGACCCTCCAAAACCAGGGGCAAGTAGAAAATGGGCTAACATACACAAGCAGAGGGCATGTTGCCAAAAACTTTGCCAAAAGTGGCCGCCGTGGTCGCTGGCGTCGGAAAACCAATAAATCAAGCTGGGGATGTCTAACTCCCCATTGTGGACCAAAGATCGGGCGTCCTGTAAAGTGAGCCCGCACATCCTTCCCAAAGCTTGGATGTGGCCAAAACGAGACTGGGGCAAGATTTCCTCGTCACGCTGGGACTCCATCAAAGCTTGGAACTCCTCAATTGTGGGACATATCTCTTGTTCGCCAAAGCTAAAAACATGTGTAATCAGATTCCAACATCTAGCTGCGACATGGAGGAATGGAAAACACAGTGGAGTGCGGCTCAGCGGGAATAGTGCGTTTAGCCCAAAACCTCAAAAATTCAACTTTTTCGAGCCATCCAAGTTTGCAATCCAAGTTGAGAGTTTTTTTGGCAAAGAATGGCTCCATTTGGGGCAAAAACAGAGCTGAAATGAAGAAACCACGAAGTTGGAGCTTTTGTAGAAGATTAGGCACTGAGTGGAGGACAGATGGCAGCAATCTGGAGATTCTCAAAGTTTCTGGCTGACCGGCTAGTTCAAGTAGCCGACCGGCCACCTTTACTAGCCGATCGGCACAATGAGAATAAGTGGCTGGCGATCATCCTGAGTGGCCGACAGCCACCCCCTGTCTCCAGCAAAGGTCCTTTAGTGTTCTAGTGTGCTGAGGATGCTGAAAATTTGAGTCTGGTTCTACTTTGGGTGTGTCCTGCTGTTTTGTTTAGCAATTGTATTTGATTTGTTTATCAAGTTATTGCAATTTGCTTATCAAGTTTGTTTTAATTTGTTTATCGAGTTGTTGTTGATTTATTTATCGAGTTGTTCTTTAAGTTGCTTTTTGTTTGTTTTGTTTGTTGTGTCGGTTCACTACCTGACGTCGTAATACACAATTGTTCAATTTCCATCAATCTCATTTTTGTGTAAAATGGTGTGATGCGATGCTTGGAATATAAATGCAACACTTTTTAAACAAAAGTTTCTTTCATTCTAATCATGGTTTCTTTTTACAAAGTGTACAAGTTTTAAAGAAAATAAAGCTGCCTAACGCTATACAATGTGCTAACACTACTAGCAAAAAGAGAAATAAAGTAGAAAGCATCTGGATCGGTGCCACCCAACTCAGGATCAAGAAGCCCTCTTCATCCTCTTTCTCGGCTAAGCAGACTCTGCACCATCGCCATCGGCGCCACCGTCCGAATCTGAGCTGGAGCCGAAGCCAGAGCCACCTCCGCTCCCATCCTCGGAGCCCTCCTCAGCATCGTTGCCACCCTCAGAACCTGAGCCGGTGTCGTCGCCTCCACCCTCAGATGACTCTGACTGAGGATTCACTAGCTCCTCGCCCTCGTTAGACTCGCCATCGTCATCACGCACGGTGGCCCCCCGATCTCTCCCTCGGCTGTGTGCCAGAATCTCTCTTCCTGCTGCTGGAGTAGGCTCTGGTGGTCTTGGCTGCAGAGGTGTGACCTGAAAAGGCAGTTTGAATATATCAACCACAGTACATGTGTCAGATGCAAGTATGTTGTGCAGTGTGAGTGCATGCAGAAGTCAAGTACAATACGTGAATGCAGTGTATCAGATGTGATCTATACATGCAGTGCATCAGTGCAATGAGGTGTCAGTTTCAGTGTATCAGCAGAAGCATGATAAATGCAAGAAAATTGAAAAATTATCGAAATGTCGTGGGAGGTCAACATCATCTCTCTCCTCAAGATCATGCCCTCAAATGAGGCCATCACTTGGAGTAACCCCTTAACGTACTCTACAGAGGGCTGTGTAGACCGCCTGAACTCCGCTCCGCGCGCGAGGGCGCAAATTGTGGTTCTAGCTACTACAGTTCGGACTCATGTCACGGTTCTAAATCTAATATCGCAAAGTGCAATGTGAGACTAATAAATCACCAAAGAGTCCAAATCTGGCAAATCGTTTTGGAAAATTGATTTTAATCAAGAAGTGCCAAACATGGACTGCTTTGCCAGATTACAGAGTTGCCACCTAAATATTTTGTTTTTGGAAAATTTAGGAAACCCTGACTTGTGCCTAAGGCCATGTGTCCGTTATCACCAAAGTTGCCTTGGCTCGGGAACTTGGGTACGAGAGGGGAAGGTCCTAAAATGAGCACCCCCGCTCGCCCGATCAAAGGATCGGCCTCTACTAACATGATATGTTGTTTTTGAAAACACACGTGTTCTTTTTCCGATTATTAATCTAGAATTACTATGTGATGTGCACAGCATACAAGTATAGACTAAATCACTCAATTTGGAACAAAATATCTCATGTTTGTTTTTGAAAATGGTTTGGAGTTATTACTTGCAAGTAGGCTAAGTCGCAGATTTGCCACCAAACAAGGTGGGCTTAAAACATGATGATTTGCCACTTCAAGTGGGCTTAAAACGTACATTTTGATGAATTGTTCCAATTCAAGCAATGAAGCCTTCATTCACAGGCATTCATGCAGTTTAAACACTTAAGCAGTTAGCCTCATGGCAAGCACGCTATCATGGCAGTCACTTACACACATGCAAGGATGCTAAAGCATAAACACTCATAGTGTACTCCGAGCCAAAGCAGAAGCTAGTTAGTAATCAATGCATGATCCTAGCTATGTCAACAATACCTAATGCAACACATGCAAAAATGCAACTAGAATAGGCTCGGCTATCTAGAATGACATATGAATGCAACACTTGATAACATGCTATTAAACATGTATTCAAGAAAAGTGTATTGAAATACAATGCGGTTTGAATGATGCGCCGAGCCCGGTGCATGAAAGACAAATGAATGATGCACGCATGCAAAGCATAAGGATGCTAATTGAAATATGCCCTAATCTAAGCACTAAAAGTGGATAAGTAAAAGGGAGAAAGACGTGGGGTTGGAAGACATTCACACACACATGCACACTTATTACAACATTTGCCATCTTGACGGAGGGTCCGAATGAATTTAGCTAACTAGCTACGCTAATTAAACTAATTATTACAAATCAACTAATTAACTAACTATTCCTAGTTAACTAATTATTACAAAACAAATCGAATCAATTAACTATTCTAAGTTAATTAAGTACAAACCAAATTAATTAATTAAACACTTAACTAATTAATTACAAACTAACCAAGCTAATGAACTAGTTTAGCTAAGCAATTTAAACAAATGGCATCGGGAAGCGAGGGGATATGCATGCTCGGTTGGCTTCGCTTGGAAATCCACTACCGTGCCTCATGATGCCTCTGTTTGCACTATTTTGCACTTTTGAAAATTCTGACCCACCTTAGGAATATGTTGAGGAATGATCGGCCAAAGATGGTGGCCATCGGCCAGAGTTTATGGCCATCGGCCACTTTTGATAGCCGATCGGCAGACATTGGTGGCCGGTCAGCAGCTTTGATGGTCGGTTGGCCACTGCTTCCTGCAATTTCTCCTTTTGCTGCAACAGAGTACTAACAGAGGCATGGCAGTGTATTTGCAAGGAATGTGTGTACAACCACCCTCCCTATCATTTCTTAAGCTCAAGGGAGTGCGGTACTTGACTCTCGAGCCACCAATCACGCATCTCAATGCATGATGGCCAAAGAGGCCAAGTTGCACAAGTCAATGTCAATGAATACATACAAATAACAAATAAGGGCCTTCACCTCTATCATGCTTGATCAAGAGGGTCGACGACTGAGAAATGAGGCGCGTTTCATCACTTGACGTATGAAACGCCCCTCGTTTCTCGTGTTTGGATTATGATCCAATCCAAACACAATGCGACACACACAACATGCCTATTTATCAATGATAATGTGGCATGCACAAGATTCTACCATATGAACAATGCATGCATGGCATATTTAGAGGCTAAGGCATCAAGGCAAGTGAAGTGCATCACACATGAAGCATGCAATACCAATCTAGAATGGTCAAACCACACATGGACAGACCTAAGATACTTCAAAACAGTGGCCAAAACTCAACAAAACTTAGGCACGAAAAGCAAGGAATGCATACTCAACTCATAGCTCGCAAGCAAGGCATAAAGGCATAACTCTTAAACACAATTAAAGAGTGATGAACATGGAAGTGTGAAAACACCATATGCTCTGAAATAACATGCCAAATGATGCCAAAGCATGCAAATACCTCAAGCCAAGCATGCAAAATACCTCAAAACTCAAAACTAGTCAAGGCTATTGCACTACAAGCATGCACAACAAGCATCATACGACCAAGAAGGATCAAAACAGAGCTAAAGCATGCCAAAATATGAATAAAATCTTGCTTGAGTAGAGCCAAAAACATGCTAAAAAGGGTAGCCTAAAGCATAGAGCATGTTAGGCTAACTAAGAGGATTGTACTACAAGTACATGAAGCATGTGAGAAGCAACCAAACTAACCCAAAACAGAGTTATATCATGTTAGAATAAGGCCTAAAACATGCTAAGATAGAACCAAAACATGATAGAAAGACATGTTACTTTGCAAGGCTACAAGTAGGATTACACTACAAGTACTAGAAGCATGCAAGAGGTGACCAAGACAGCCAAAAATAGAGTCATGGTAGGTCTAAAAAGTGCTCAAACAAAGTCTCAAGAAGATAGAAATACATGCTCTTTTGATGGGCCATCAACACAAGCTAACAAGAGTAGAGAAGGGGGGACAACCCCCACCTATTTGGGACCTCAAAACCATATTTCCACCACTGAAATTCCCCTAGAATTCAGTGGTAGGAAGGCCAAAAAAAGATGACCTCAAAGGCCTTAAGAGATGACTCAAGGCAAGGCCAAACAAGCCATCAAAGGGGGTAAACCACCCCTAACACCAAAAAGGTCTCAAACAACCACCTTAAGAACTTAAATACAGAACTTTTTTCAGTTGAAAGTTGGGCCTAAAACATCATGCAAGTAGGGCCAAATAAGCAATGAAAACAAAGCTTTAAAGAGGCTAAAGACTCACCCTTGAAGAGCAACTTCACAACAACAACTTTAGAGGCAAAAACCAAGCTAAAACCACTCAAATGCAACCTTCAAGAACCTCAGCTCAAGAGTGAAGATGTTTCACTAGGTGTTTGTGTGGAAAAGTGTGAAGAAATGGTACTTTTGAGCACAAACAAGTGCAAATATATAGAGAGAGGGATATGTATAGCCCTAATGCAAGATTTCAGAACCCTAGAGAAGGGGGAGGGCCTCCCCTTATATAGAAAAACACAAGCTAAAGCTTCCTTAACAAGCTAAAGCTTGTGTGAATCTATCCATACACGTGTATGGAGGATCACAAAGTGATCAACAGTTGGCACCAGCTGGAAGAAAAATATCTGCAAAAGCAGAAAAAGGGGCCTCGGCCAAAAAAATGGCCAACCGGCCATTAAAGGTGCCGACCGGCCATCAGTGGTAGTGATGCCGACCAGCCACCACTGATGGCCGATGGAAAGAGGTCTTGACCGATGAGCACAGGGCTTGGCCGATGGGTTGTAGGGCTGGCCAGCAGGCCTCCTCCTTCCCTCAGAAACAAAGTCACAAGCTCTTGGTCCATAACCAAGCACAAAACAGACAAGTTGAGAGGCTCCAAGGAAAGGCGCAAAACCGAGACCTTCAGGAACTCAAAACGAACACGAGCATGGATGATCATCGAGTTTTCAAACAATGACGTCCAAGTCTTGAGGACGGTCAAAAATGGGGTGTCTACAGGCTGCAAATGCAAGTTGAAATCATGAGTGCATGAATGCATAAGAATCTGAGTGAAAATGAAATGCATAAAAGCTGTAAAGTATACCGGTGGTGAGCCAGGTGTCCTGACGTATCGGTGATTAGGCAATGGAGGCTCAAGCGGAATCTGATAAGGCACTCCAGAGATCTGCCAACTGGTCAGCTCAGTCAGGGGATCAGGCCATCCAACATACTGCCTAGTAGAAAGCATCCCTCTAGTCTCACTCCTCGGTGCCTGAGCCCTGCTCGTTGAAGGGGCATCTGCTGCCCAGGCCTTACTCGTCGAGGGAGCGCCTGCTGCCCGAGCCCTGCTCGACGAAGCAATATCAGCTGTCCTCCCAGTGGGAGCACGAATGCCTGCCAATGGAGGCATAAGGTACGCCTGGATGTAGGTCGTGTAGTCCACCTCCCTAATGAATCGGTCTGCGTCTGTGCCTCGTATGACGTTAGTAAGCTCCTAAGGGGAGAGACTCTGTGTCCCGCATAGACGGTGGGCATAGCAAAGGAACTGACTGTAATGGAAAGCCCAATGTCTAGCGCATGAAGCACTCTCCAAGGAACCAGGCTCGGCCTACTGGCCCCTCGAGTAGGAGCCTATATCAGGAAGCACCTCGAGTTCCAGCGAAATGAAATCGGGAAAACTCCGGCATCGCCGCCCAAGGCTGCCATGTAATCTATAGATAGCAAGTGCATTAGTTGCTAGTAGATATGCAAAATCAAGTAAGGCCGAAAACAGGAAAAACTGTGAGTTTTGAATTACCTCTGTCTTCATCGTGGTCGGCATCGCTAAGTATGAGAGGGTCTCCTGACCTCGATCGGCAATCAATCATATTTGTGCGAGTACCTCAAGCATCTTAACCTCTAGCTCAGGAGCAAGTTCTGGGAAATAGGCATATACCCACAACTATGAAAAGCAAGACAGTGGCAGTGAGAATATAGAATACAGAGAATACAGAAAGCAGAGTATGGCACAGTGTATAGAGAATACAAATGCAGAATGCAGAAAGTACAGGTGCAAGGCAGAAAACAGATTGTGTATGTGTAGTGTGTGGTGTGTGCAGTGTACAAAAAGTGCAAGCAGAAAGCACAACAGAAATGAAAAGCTGAAAGGCAAAGCATACCTGCCAGGCTCTCCAATAGCCACCCAGTACGTTCTCGCTCCTGTGGGAGGTCGAACTCATGTAACAGTAGAGGGTAGCAAGGTCAGCGCCTCCCCAATCATAGTGTCGAACCTGGGATAGGTCCACTAAGGCGCTCAGAAGGTACAGCCTGACAGTGTTCCAGTCGGCGAACAACAAAGTAGTCTTAGAAAGAGGAACATGAGGAAACCTCGAGTGTACTGCTCTGTAGCCTCGATCGTCATAGGCTCTCCCCCTCTGAAATGGTCAGCAAACCAAGTGTACCGGACCAAGCCTGATGAGCGGAAAATAGGTGGATATGCTCCAATAGATAGGTCCAAGCAGCCTTCCACTCGCCTATGTCAGAGTCATACGGAATCGGCTGGCCTCCCACCTCAAGGCCTGTCAGCATGGCGAAGTCATACGGGGTCATGGTCATGTCCCCGGTGGTAGAGAAATTGAAGGAGTTGGTGGTGTCCCACCATCTCTCTACCAGTGCTCCTAATAGGGTCCTTCTCGCCATGAGACGTGAGATCCCCGTGCAGAATAGGCCGAATCCCGCCTCATTAACAATCTGTTGGACGCCGTCAGGGAGCTCCATGTACCACTCCCTCGTCGCGGTGGACTCGTACCCACGGGTGAAATGGGAGTCAACCTGTGTTCAGAATGAGCAGAAATAAAGTGTGTATGTGTGTTTAGAATGAGCAGAAATACAGTGTGTATGTGTGTTCATAATGGGCAGAAATGCAGTGTATGAGATGTGTTCAGAATGGGCAAAAATACAGTCTGTATGCGTGTTCAGAATGAACAGAAATACAGTGTGCACATGTATGAGCAGATGAAATACAGTGCAAAAGTGCGAGCTATGTAAGAAATGTAAAGTACAATGTAGGAAATATAAGAGTACAGTGTGTACCTCGGGCGCGTCGTGGGATAAATGAGACTCAGGCTCCCGTAGTAGAAGATCTGCAGGCGCGCGCCATGTAAATCTAGTGAAGTCGCGCACCGTGCTAGGTGGTAGCACATGTACCTCGGGATGGTATGTCACTGGGTCGTATGGCCGGACTCTCGGTGGCAATGGAATGTGCCCGGGCTCCTTCTCCATCCTCGGAGAACCCCCGTCGTGTGGCTTGTCGTCTGCCATATGAAAAAAAGGCAGAAAAATGAGCTAAATTGGCGAAAGTGCCAAAAAGTCAACAAAAGTCAACTCTCGGGAAGAGAAAAAGTCAAAGAAAGTCAAAGCTCGGGAAAAGGTGCTAAACTCAAGATCAAACTTGTGGAAAACAAACCTTAAATGGTGAAAATGGAGAAAGAAGCTCCAAAAACAAGTTTTGTTCAGTTCAAAGTGAAGGAAACCGAAAGGTTTTGCGAATAAACTTTGCGAGGGGTGTTGGAAAACGCATGTGGAGTATAGATTTGAGATGAAAAGAGGTCTAGGAAGGAAGAGGGATGGATTTCAGTTTTGTGGGTGTGAGGAAAAGTGTTTTGGAGTTGAGTTTTTAAATACTCGTATGTAAAAGGACTGAATCGCCTGGATTTTCACAACCGCCGATCGCCGCTTTTTAGGGTCGATCGCCACTTCGGCAGATGTGGCAAGTGGTCGGTAGTGCTTTATGGTGGCCGGCAAGTGCCAGATGTTCCCCATGTGTGTTTTTAGATTGTTTTGAGCCCTTAGCCTTTGAGAAAGTGCAAGAAAAGTCCACTTTTCAGCTCAAAATGTCTCTGCAAAAGTTCAACTCATGCCTTCGATGTGTAACTCATCGTTAGCCGGCATGCACGAGGTGTATCCTTTTTGAAATACATTGTAACTCTTTTGAGAGGTAAATTGGAGATTGCAACTGAATCGGCCTTTTTCAGACACGCATGTGATACCCTGAGAGGTGTTTCCTTTCCCTCTCTCGCGTGTGATACGTTGAGAGGTGCTTTCCTTTCCCCCTCTCGTGTCTGATACGCTGAGAGGTGCTTTCCTTTCCCTCTTTCGCGTGTGATACACTGAGAGGTGTTTTCTTTCCCTCTCTCAAGTGTGATACGCTGAGAGGTGTTTCCTTTCCTCTCTCACGTGTGATACGTTGAGAGGTGCTTTCCTTTCCCTCTCTCGCGTGTGATACACTGAGAGGTGTTTTCTTTCCCTCTCTTGCGTGTGATACGCTGAGAGGTGTTTCCTTTCCTCTCTCGCGTGTGATACGTTGAGAGGTGCTTCCTTTCCTCTCTCACATGTGATACGCTGAGAGGTGTTTCCTTTTCCTCTCTCGCGTGTGATACGCTGAGAGATGCTTTCCTTTTCTCCTCTCACGTGTGATGCGCTAGGAGGTGTTTTATTTGAGACTTTGGGTAGTCCCGATAGTCGTTTCTAGCCTTTCCTGCGTGAGGCGCATTGAAGATTGTATAATTTCCTTACATCTTTTCTACATGAAATGTAGTTCGGTTTGTAGTTCTCATGCGCAATGTGTTTGCTTACTTGCTTATGTACGAGTTTGCTGTAACATTTCTTTGCATAGTATCTTGCATCTAGATGTTTCATTACAGCCTTCATTGCATGTTCATAAGTTATGTTCTGCATTGTGCATATCATTTGCATTTTGCCCCTGCTTGCAGGCGTATCTATTTTGTTCTCTTGTCTTATTGTCTAAGTCTTTAACCTTGTAAAAAATGGGTCGTCTCTAGGCTTTGACATTCACTCCCGTCATTTCATGACTTCCGAGTTCTGTCAAAGAGGGGCAATTGTAGACACCCCATTTTTGATCGACCTTAAGACTCAGACGTCATCGTTTGCGCATGTGATGATTGTGCATGTTTGCGCTCGTTTTAAGTGTCCGAGGTTCTCGGCCGAGTGCCTTGTCTTTGAGCCTCTTAACAATCTGTGTTTTGGCCTTGTTTTTGGGCCAAACTTTGGTACCTCTTGCTCGGAGGGGAGAAAGGCCTTGCTGGCCACTTTTGGCTATTGCCGACCACTTTTCCTTCTTGCTAGCCACTTGAAGTGGTCGGTCAGCTATGGGAGGTAGCCGGCCAGCCACCTGAAGTGGCCGACGGCTAATTTTCTCCTTTTTCAGATATTTTCAGATCTTTTGAGCCAGCTGTTGAGCACTGAGGCTCATCCTCCATACACGTGTATGGAGGGATGAAGCAAGCTTTTTGCTTTCTTGTTCTATATAAGGGGAGGTCCCTCTCCCTATTTGAGGGTTCTGAAAATTTAGAAACAAAATTTCACTCTCTCTAGAACTCTCTCTTTCTCTCTATATGTATTGCTTGAAAGTGAGTTTTCTTTGCATTTTTGCACATAACCCCCTTAGCCAAACACCACTACCTTGGAGCTGAGGTTCTTAAAGGTTTTGTTTGGGCTCAAAAAGTTGGTTTTGGCTCAGAAGTTGCTTCCTTGCTGCTGTGCTTTAAGGGTAAGGCATTTACTCCTTTTAAGCTTGTTTTTGTATACTAGTTTGGGCAACCTTTGCATGCTGTTTTGGCCTAATTGTTAACTACAAAAACCTCTATTTTTAAGTGTTAAAAATGGTTATTTGAGGCCCTTTTGGAGTTAGGGGTGGTCCACCCTCTTTTGTGCTTTATTTGCTAAGCTTGGTGCCATCCTTTAAAGCTTTTAAAACACTCTTTATTTGGCCTTCCTACCACTGAAACTCAAAGGGCTTTCAGTGGTAGAAAGTTGGTTTTGAGGACTAAAATAGGGGGGAGGGGGGGTGGTCCCCCCTCCTCACATCTTGTTTGCATGTGTTAAAGGCCTAGTAGTTGAGCATGTTTTTCTACCATCTCTTGGCTTGTTCTTAGCATGTTTTTGGCCTTATTTTAACATGTTATAACTCTGTTTTGGGCTAGTTGGAGCACCTCTTGCTTGCTTCTTACACTTGTAGTGAAATCATGCTTGCTAGCCTAGTTTACTTGATGTTGTAGCCTATTATTTTAGCATGTGTTGGCTCCACTCCAGCACATTTTTGCTCATGATTTGCCATGCTTTAACTCTGTTTTGAGTGGTCTTGAGCATATGAGGCTTGCTTTATATAGCTATAGTGTAATTAGCCTTGACTAGTTTTGTGTTTCAAGGCCCTTAGCATGCTTTGCTTGAGTTGTTTGCATGCCATAGCATCATTTAGCATGTGATTTCAGAGTATGTAGCCTTGTCATACTCTCACATATATCGCTCTTTAATTGCTTTTGAGAGTTGTGCCTTGAGCCTTGCTTGCGAGCTAACAAAGGAGCATGCTTTTCTTGCTTGCTATGCTTCAATTTCAGCATGTTTTGGCCATTGTTTTAGCATGTTTAAGCTCTGTCCAAAGCTGGTTGGGTCATTTAAGTTTGGTATTGCTTGCTTCTAGTGTAATGCACTTCACTAGCTTTGTTGTTTTTGGCTTCGAACATGTTGTTCATATGTTGATTGCACGATTTAGTATCTTTAGCATGCCATATCAGCACTGAATTTCTGCAATCTTCCTCTATGCTTCACTTTTGAATTTGATTTTGAAAGTTGTCTTAAGCTCCTTGTTAGCTTAAGCATGGAATCAAGGCTCTCATGCGTAATGGTTTTAGCCTTCTCTTGAGAGTTTCTACTAACCAAAAGCATGAGGCTTCTTTCATGCTTAAGGTGCTTGTGGCTTAGGCTATCTTTCCCATTAGAGGACTTTCACATTGGACTTAATCGGTTAAAGGATTAATCGGTAATGTAAAATGTGTAAACAAAACGAGCAAAGTAAAACTTGTGCAAGATAAGCATGTTGTTCACATTGCATGTGTTTGGATCGGACGTTAATCCAAACACGAGGAATAAGGGATGTTTCATACTTAAAGTGATGAAACGTGTCACATTTCTCGGTCGCTAACACCCTTGATCACACATGATAGGGTGGAGGCATCTTGTGTATTGTTTGTGCATTCACTAAGATTGTACAAGCTTGCTTTTTGGGCCATCATGCATTGAAAGGCTTGGTTGGTGGCTTGAAAGCCGGGTGCCACACTCCTTTGAGCTTGAGACATGATGAGGAGAGTGGCAGTGCATACATTTTCTTGGAAATACATTGCCTCTGTTGTTCTTTCTTGCAGCAAGACCAGAAGCCTGGAAAAGCAGGTGGCCAATCGGCCACTTGAGATAGCCGATCGGCCACTTACACTAGCCGATCGTTGAGGTGGTGGCAACCACTTTTGTGTACGACCGCCACCACTCCAATTTTGTGTAGAAATCATCCTGTTTTGGGACAGAAACAATGTGGAAGTTGGTTCAATGTTCAGAAACCAAGGCAGGTGCAAACAGAGGCAATTGACGACAAAGCAATGGATTTCCGAGCGGACGCCAACCGAGCATGCATGCCTCCCTCGCCCGCGAGGCCACTTTGTCGCTTTAATTAGTTAGTATAGCTAATTATTCGAGTGTTGTAATATTTTAATTAGTTTGTGTAATTAGTTATTCCAATTGTGCTGTAATCATTAATTAGCTTAGCGTAGTTAATTAATTGGTTTATAATAGTTGGCTTAGCTTAGTATAGCTTAGCTTATTCATTTGCACCCTCTTTTGAGAGGGCGCAATGCTGTAATAAGAGTACGTACGTGTGTGCATGTCTTCTAACCCCACGTCTTTCTCCCTTTTATTTAACTGCTTTCAGTGGTTAGATTAGGGCACATTTTGATTAGCATACCTTATGCTTGCATGTGTTGCATCCATTCATTTGTCTTGCATGCACCAGGCTTGGTGCATCATACAAACTGCATTGTATTTAAATACTTATTTGAATACATGCTATCAAAGTGTTGCACTCATATGCCATCTTAGGTAGCCGAGCTTATTTAATTGCATATTGCATGTGTTGCATTAGGCATTGATTAACATAGTTAGGATCATGCATATTTCTAACTAGTTTTCTGTTTTGGCTTGAAGTACACTATCAGTCTTTACGCTTTAGCATACTCGCATGAGTGTGAGTGCTGCCATGTTAGCATGCTTGTCATAAGGCTATGTGCTTAAATGCTAAACTGCATGAATGCCTGTGGATAAAGGCTTTGTTGCTTGAATTGGGACAATTCGATAAATGTGAGTTTTAAGCCCACTTTGCGAAGTGGCAAATCATCATGTTTTAAGCCCACTTGAGGGTGGCATATCCGCACTTTAGCCCACTTGCGAGTGGCACTCTCAAACCGTTTTCGAAAAACAAACATGAATTGAGTTGTTCCAATTCTTGCGATTTAGTCTATACTTGTATGCTCTGCGCATCATATAGTAAGTTAGCTAGTAAACCGGAATAAGAACACATGTGTTTGTCAAATAACATATTATGCTTAGTAGAGACCGATCCTTTGATCGGGCGAGGGGGGGTGATCATGTTATGACCTTCCCCTCTCGTACCCAAGTTCCCGAGCCGAGGCAACTTTGGTGATGACGGACACGTGGCCTTTGGCACGAGTCAGGGTTTCCTAAATTTTCCAAAAATAAAATATTTAGGTGGCGACTCTGTAATCTGGCAAAGCAGTCCAGTTTGGCATTGTTTGATTCAAAATCTGATTTTTCGAAATGATTTGCCGGATTGGACTCTTTGGTGTTTATCAGTCTCACATTGTACTTTGCGAGATTAGATTCAAAACCGTGACAGGAGTCTAAACTGTAGTAAGACCAATTTGCACCCTCTCTGAAAGGGGGGGAGCGCGGAGAAAGTCAAGTCTACACCTTGATAACAAGCATCTCGAACATCTTCACCATCTACTCTAGCCACTCGTCTGCCTTTAGTGGCTCCTTTAGATCCTTTAAAATGTCATCTTGATTTGACTGGAAGAACTCCTTCTTCAGAAAAGACGGCCCTGTCTCAGCAACACGGACCTGGACTTGATTCTCTACCCTGAGAATGTCCATAGACTCCCACAAAGTACAAACCATTTCCTGGACCAAAGCGCCCATGGCTTGCTAACTTGCTGGCTGGCCACGTTGGCATGGCCAACTCTCTCCTATTGTGCTAGAATATCATCCGATAACGGCACCTCCTGTCGCCTAGGCCTACCACGCCTACCACCACCCCGTCCACGTCCTGACATCCTAATAAAGGTAACACAATAGATTAGCACATTTACAAATGTGCCAAAGCTAATTCACTCACGTCCTAATACGGTAGACAACACATAATTCACTCCACATAAACACTTAATCACATGAACACAAACAAATTTCCTTTCTAGATAGTGACCGTTCCGTGACATTGCCAGAGTTCTAGTTGGAAATAGCAGTGATTAAGTGTTCTTCTTGTAGGACTTCTAAAAACTCGTCGACCTAATCAATATCTAAGAAATTAAATCCCACACCCATGTAGTCAGATAAACATGTTATCACATAGCATACCAGGTCTATTTTTACTATCATCAACTAATAGAACCCATTGTGGTAAGAACCACATCCCATGATCCCAAAGTATTCTAACCCGGTAGCTTTGATACCAAGTTGTTACGTCTCGAAATAATTAACATTAACCCATCTCATAATAGAGCTACAATGATCAATAATCTCATAACTTCTAATTATTATATCTTTGATCATTACAAAAGATGACATATGTATTATATATTCACAAATCCTAGATTCTAAATCTATAGCATATGGCATGGATACAAGAGTAAAAAGGAAAGTAAAACCGAGTAATGAAATGCCTTAATGACTACAACTTTCCAAGACGATGCTTGGTTACAATAAAATAAGTTTATACTCAATGCAAGTAAAGCCCTAGGCTTAAACAAAAATAGTTACATCATGAAACCAAAATAAAGCCTTAAGCTCCAAGTCCTCCTAAGTTACGTCTTTGGTGGAAGCATATCATCAGCACTTGAAAGGTGCACGACCACAGTAACTATGCTTATATCCATTGACTACCGATGTTTTTGACCTCCGGTACGCAAAAGGAGTCTAATACTGGCTACATACTACTGCTTTCATTTATTAAAAAACACTCCAACTCTTTTATCCTAACTCTTTTACATGATTAGTTATCTCTGTTAACCCTTATGTTCATGCACCTAAGCTTTGATATTTTTTCACTCTATTCCTCATACCCACGAACAAACTTCGCTAGAGTTAACAGCTGGCTCTCTTCCCACAGTCTTATTTGCTACGTCAAAAAACAATCTACACACATTTGAGTGAACTTCCTATAATTCTCGGGATACTCTTTTAAGGAGTACAATATTGTATACCAAAACAATCAACAACAAAGAAAGACAAAAAAGGAGTGACGGAACAAGATACCAGAAAATAAAGTCACCAAAATAGTCATTCCACTGCAAAAACATATTCCTCTACATTGTCAAATGTTTTCTGGAACCAAATAAATAGCAAAATTGCCCTGTGAGTAAGGACGAAAATTCCATATTCAAAATAATTCAGAAACACAATCATTTTCCTACCTTTGAGAATGTCACTCGGTTTGTTTTTATCTTTACTTTACAACTACACATACCATTATACACGTGACATGTGTAAACCACTACCCCATAAGGAATTAAAAGTACTTACACCACTCACACCTGGGCCTGGGTGTGACTTCCTTTATACTATAACCATACACGTGTCCAATATCCATGAATGGATGACCTAGATTCACCCCGGTGGGGGGGGGGTTCTAGTAATATTAATACAACGCTCCCCCCCCAACTCACACCATTCACACCAAGTTTTTTTAAAATATAATTGGGAGGCCTTGTACGGCTGGTGCGAGTTCACTATTCTCCATTGCAAAATGCCTCGTCAAGCCTCTTTCCGTTTTTATGCAAAAATTATTTTCGTCACATATCCACAATGTCCTTGCCCAAAAGAACAACTCCTAAATCTCTTGCATTCACTTCTCCAACTAGTATTCCTATCGTACTACATACTAGTCATAAGAGAGCTCCACGAAGATGGAAACCCGTACCTCCATGCAATGGTGCAATGCACAAAAAAAAGATCCAAACCTCTAACCAAAGATTTTTCGATCTCATAGGAACCAATGAGAGGATCTACCATCCAAATATAGAAAAACTACATAGTCGACAATATATACAAAAAGGAGGCGATTACATAGAATGGAGAGCATTTTCATCCAAAGGGAATAGTTCTTCGAAAAACTTAGACAAACTTTGGCAGAGAATTCTAGCAGAAGTAGAAACAAAGAAATAATTCTTTGCACTGTGCAAACAAAGATGTCCCACCGATTACTTCACAAAATACCCCTAATTAAAAACATTTCGGAGGATCATTACAGACGAGAGAGGCCCCCATATACAAGCCTCTTTAGTTCATTTCTGTCACGACCCAAACCCGCCCCTATAGGTTTGGCACCGTAACTGGCCAGTAATTCGAGGATTACCTACGGCCTCTGAACAAATTGACAAACAGTAAGGGGCTGCGGAAGCAAATATACAAAATAATAAGGTCCAATGAGCTGTGAGAATGTACATGGGACAGAAAATTTAAAACTTAATTATATACACAAGCATGCTAGTCAGATACACCAAATATGTACAAAGTATTTACAACTTGTATGCCCAAGATCTGACGTTACAAAACAGATACAACAGATTAGCATGAAACAAAACAACCATGGCAAGGCTTCGACTGGAACCTCCTCGGGAGGCACAAAAGTTGGCTGACAAAAAGGAACAGAAGGCCCTCAACTCTGGCCCTGGTCATCTGTCGGCTCACCTACATATATATAGTAAATCAGAGCGTAAAGCCCAAGAATAATAACAGGGTAAAGGAGTTTAATGAATGATGTCCATCATAGAGTTAGAAATCAGATTCATATAAAAACGGATTCATATACTTGTTCATCATCATTTCCATAATCAGGTTTGTAACATAATCATACATGGTACATCCAATAGCATTCACAAATCTGATGACCCATAAAGGGACAGCCTTGAAGGCTTTCTGATGACTCATGTGCACAGAGATGTTTCTGATGACCCATAAACGGACTTGATGACCCATGAAGGGACCTGATGACCCATGAATGGACCTGATGACCCATAAAGGGACGCATATCATGTAGTGCTAAGGATGCCACGGATAACTTACAAAATCTTGGACAATCATTCATTCATTTCAAAACATAGCGTAGCATTTCAGAAGACAAATCATTTCATGTCATAATGTTCAGAAAATATTTAACATTGAACATAACTTTACAAAATTATTACTCACAGTGGGCGCTGAAACATAGACGGAGCCAAACGGTCAAACAGAATGCGGCACACGACCTACATAACACATCACAGATACACACTTAAAACACGCAACCCAATTGTACAAAACTCACCTCAATGATCCTAAGTGTGTACCTAACCTCTTACCCTTATTATGGAGCCTTAAACATGGCCTAGGGATGCCTGGAATTGAATGAGGGTGCAAAAATGCCTTAGAAAACATTTTTCAAAAGTTGCTGAAAATAGGGGTCTCGCTTGAGCGAGCCTTCCTTCGCTCGAGCGGGCTTGCCAAAACAATGGGTTCGCTCGAGCGAAGCCTTCTTCGCTCGAGCGGTCTGCAAAAATGAAAAAAAGTACTGGTTGCTGATTTTTTCCGCGCGATGCTCGCTCGACGCCCGCTCGAGCGTAAGACATAGTCCTCGCTCGAGCGTAGGTTCTCTCGCTCGAGCGTGCGTCTGCGTGCACCAAGATTCTGAGAGCTTGAAATTTACGCTCGAGCCACCATTCCTTCGCTCGAGCGGAGCTCAGAGTAAACGGTGGTCACTCGAGCGTAGAATCCTTCGCTCGAGCGAAGAAGCCAAATTCTGGAATTTCTAGATTTGCCTCCCAAGCTCAAACCAAGCATTCTACAGCTCAAAACTCGACCTCTTGGGCCCAATTTCTAGAAAAACACTTTAAACTCATAGTATACCAAGTTTCAAAGCTCAATTTGTAAAAACATTACCCAAGGGTGAGTCAATTTGAACACAAATTCAATAAATCACCAAAAACAAGGTTTAAACAAACATGCATGAGTCCAATTGAATTTCAAAGCTCCAAAACATGATCCAAAGCAAAATTAAACTTAGAATTTTGATGAATTCATGGACTTGAGCAAAAATATGGGCATGCATGTGAGGATTTGACACAAAACAACTCAAATGGCAAGGTTGTAAACATGCATGCATGAATTTCTACCCAAGCCATCATTTAAACCAAATTCTAAACCCCACCCTTAAATGGACCATGAACCATGCAAGAGTAATCTTGAATACAACAATGAGAGGTTGAATCCTTACCTAAGTCTTGAATTTAAGGTGTAGAAAGCTCCAATTTACAATTATCTTCCAATTCCCTCTAGTCTCCAAGCTAAATGCCTAGATGAAATCAATTCTTTCCTCCACTCTCTCTCTTGGTCGACTAAGGCAAGAAATGAGCTGATGGAAATGTTTGTGTTCAATGTAATAAGGCTCCTAATTGTGTTGGCTAAGTGGGCCACTAAGTGGCACTAATGTAAATAAGTCCAACCCTTGAAATTAGCTTAATGTAATCTAGTTTAATCATTCCAAATCAAATTTTAATTGAACCTATCATAAATTCACATAAAATCTAACGAGTCCAAAACACTAATAAATTTCAGTATCGGGTGCCGATAAGGCTTTCAATTCATAGATTAAAGATTAAAACATGAACAGATATTTCGATATTGAACAGATAGAAGCACATAATTCACGCAATACACAAGCAACTTAATTCCAGATTTCCTCTTAATTACTATTAGGCATGATTAAGTCCCAATTAACGTTAATCAGGGTCTGGGTTATTACAATTTCCTTTTCTTAATGTAAAAGTAAAAAATTAGGCACAAAATAATATTTTGTTCGTAAGTCAAAATTTTGTAAAATACAAGCTATGTCAAAATTGTTGTCTCTCTATTTATAGTGAGGACAATTGGATTAGATTAGGGATATACAAAGATAATAAACATGATTTACATACTAACGAAGAACTCTCCTCCAACTCTGACAATAGGAACTAGAATAGCGACCCATCTGCCTAACCTAGTAGAGATACTCTAGCATAGTATATGAATTTTAGCAAAATCATAAGATGAATGCACATGCATGCCATTCATCAAACATTTCTCGTTTTCCATCTCAAAACAATGTAATGCCCAGATTATAAATCAATTCATGAAAATAATCCTTTTATATCAAAAAATATGGCAGTGGATACAACGCACTGGGAATCTCTAGGTACATGTCTACTAGTAGGCTATACAAGCACTACCAAAACCATTTTATAGGTACTAGCCGGAAGGATCGGCACCTAACCATGCGGGTTTTGGGACTTTCATTGAGGACACACAGACCAACATAATAATACCATAACCACACCCTCTAACCAGATTCATCATGGTATTCACCCATTTTTCTCAAAAACCAATACATTTACAATGTTCAATATGAAATGTTGCTCAATGCATAATGTATGAAAAATTAGTTTCAATTCAACCTAATCCTCATACAATGTTTATAATAATCAAGACTATCTTCCACTGATAGCCCAAAATAGATATTTTTACTCTACATATAATTTCCAATCAAAAGATATGATTTCATCATTTACAGTGGGATGATATTACATATCTAACTCCATCATCATCATCAACCTAAACATGGTTCCAATTTCACAATGCCCAACATCATTTTCCTTTTCCTTTCACAAATCGAAATATCCAAAATTGAGGGCAAAATCCACTTTTCTTACAAAGTTGATCTTAAGAAAAAATATCCACCATTTTAACATATCTCAACCATAAACTTATTCCCACAACAATTTTCAAGAATCCATTTGAAAAACCCCTTTTTTGATTTCAAATCCAAACCCTAGATTTTTCTCAAAATTTTCCAAATCAATACCCTTTCCAAAGAACAAATAACTAAGCTAAAATCATATAAAAAAGTCAAAGAAATCCCTGCCTCAAAGTAGAAGACACGAAGAAACAATGGGTAGAACTTGACGAAGTCAAAAACACAAACTTCTCCAATTAAAACGAAGCCCTCGACATGCTTAACGTTTTACTCCAAAGGATTAGGGTGAGGAAACCCACGGATTAAGAGTATTTGGGGGTAGAGTTCAAGAACTAGAGAGAGAGAGAGCGAAGATCTAGGGTTTAGAAATGTTTAGAGAGAGAGAGGTGAAAAAGTGACTAAAAATGACTTCCTCTCGAACTGATATACACATAGACCGCTCGAGCGTGCAATGACCCCTTCCTAATAGTTCAGACCTGCAAAAGATCGCTCGAGCACAAGAAAGACTACTTGAGCGAAGATATCAAACTCTTAGTAGTTTTGCACACTATAAAAGACCGCTTGAGTCATTCAATAATTGGATACGTGAAGCTCGTTATCTCCCTATCACGTAGTTGGTGGATGCTATTCGGGGTCAAATCATGGAGCAAATGATAAAGTTTAAAGCTAAATGTAGCGTATGAGGTAGGGAGCTTTGCCCGAAGATGGAAAAGATCTTGGAATTAGAGTATAAAACTAGTAGATCGTGGATCGTTAGTTAATCTGATGAAAATGTGTTTGAGGTTCATTCACACCCCTTGGTGTTGGTAGACATAAACGCGCTTCATGTTCTTGTTTTCAATGGCAAATCAATGTTTTCCTATGTTCCCATGTGGTTGTGGCTTGTCGAAATAGTGGCAAAAATATTTACGACTGCGTTGATCCATTTTACCATGTTATGGAGTTCTAGATAACTTATTCTGGGTCTATTCACCCGATTCCAATGGCGGGAAAACCCAATTTCTCAATGGTTGACTACTTAATTGCATCACCCATTGTCAAGCGTCCATCGGGAAGACTTAAACGTAAGAGGATTCCATCAAAGGGTGAGGTGTGTCAAGCAATCGATGCGGCCAGTGTGGCAAGATGGGCAATCATAATAGGAAAATGTGCAACAAACTGATGTAGTTCATCAACGTAATAATTTATGCTATTCTCGTACACTCTTTGTCGAAAAGACGACATCTTATAGGGTTTTTTTTTTAGTACCAGGCTATAACATTATAATGATTTATCGAGTTTGTTTACCTGGTTTTATTTTTCAATGGTGTTTTTAGATACAAGACTTGTTCATGGAATTTATTTTTGTTTTCTTAAAATTTCACTGTGTGTTTACTACATACATTATTTTTTTGAGCGGTACCATTATTTACTCTAAAATTAGAAAACATAAAAACAAAATATGGGCTCCACATGTTAGTTTGTTGCCACCTTATTATGTGTTACACTATATATGCATTCACTTACACACCTGATTATGGTTATGTGTACCCAGCGAAAACATTGTCTGAGTGTTGGTTTTTCACAATAGATTTTGGGTTTGCATTATAACATTTTGTGTTGAAGTCAAATCTACTGGGTGTGTGGGTTACAAACATCGAGTAAGTTTATTTTTTGGCATTATCGGGTGTAACATAATATCAACGACAATCGAAATATTCACACTAATTGATCAACGACATATAAAATTAGGTAATGCACTCAGACCCATACATTTTCTTTTGTTGTGAATTTGCATCGTAAACATTCAGGGCATAAATGATAAATGGGTACTTTCCTAAAGTTCTATTGACATTCGCAAAAACCGATTACAATACGATTACATTAATAATACGATAACAACGGTGTCCAATGTGGTCGTAAATGTTTAACGTCCCTAGTGTCCTTTTCGAATGACCTCTAACACAAACAAAACATTGCACACACCATGTACATTCAAACCAATCAACTACAAATGTCATACCAACATTGTACATCTAACATAAAACCAAAGCAAAGCTATTGGCTGGTGTCGAAACATAACATACAAATTCACATACGTTTATAACCCCAAACTAATATTTTGTTATAAATTTGAAAATCACATAATGCACCACCAAACACAACGCTAACTAAATCAAATAAGCAAAACTAAAATCCCATTTAACACTTAATCCAAATCAATCTCTAAATAATCACAAAAACAAAACTAACATTATTGCAAAACATCAAAATTGTGTGGGGTTACATTAAAGCAATTCATAATAGTTACAGTGTCCTTGCCCGCAATCCTCTTCTTGGGTCATTCAAGAACATCTTCACCATCACTACACGAAAAACGAATGGTGTAAGGCCGTCCATTGTGGTATCAATCTTGAGTCCATGGACATATTGCCAGATGATGAAGCATACATAAACAACATAGTCTGAGCTGCAAATCACACATGAGACAAAAATAATTCCCTCTTATTACACTTCCATAAAGTCAAATCCAACAAATTAAATATCAACACCGTGTACAATTTGGGAGCCTATTGCGGGCTTTCCATAACCGACACAAGCGTGTCATCGAAATCTGTGTTGCCTACAATGTTCGCTGCAACCCTCGACTTCACGAATCTGTTGCGGTGGTCGACTACCTACTCTTTCTGTAAAGCCAATGTTCACATGTTACATGTTAACTACTCTTAAAAGCAAGGAACAATAAACAATACAAACTTGGCACATCAAGTGATATTTATGTTTAAAACTTTATGAGCGTAATTTACCAACTTCACGTCCCAATCAGTCATTCAACACCCAATCGACATGATATGATTTACATCAAATTCAGGCAACCAACATAACAAACACTAACATAAATAGTGTCTTTAAAAAAAATATTCCCCACATGGCTAACCATTTCCCCCAAGCAATTTGCCTCTTACCACTCATTACGTACCATCCAAACTTGTAACAATGACACACAACCACTGACTGTAACAAAATCAATCTAAATAGGTCATTAATAATTTGCATAACTAATATCTAAATGGGTCATTAACAATTTGCACAACCAATGTATTTTGAAAAGGTCACATCATTACCCTAACACCACTTCCAACAATTATATTACAAACAATGTTTAAGAAAATCATCAACATATTCATGGAACTAAAAAATGTGATACACATGAGTAAATATGTGTGTTACGATTCCAACATTATACAAGTTATCATGTCTCGTTAACATGCTTACCACTTTCAGAGCCTCATTGTAGTGCTCATCTCGCACCTTGCGTCATTATCTCATCGAATTATAGTGCTTCCATGTTCCACCTTCCAAATCATACACCATTACTGTCCAATGGTTGCCATGGAAGATGGGGTATGACATTTGTGCCCTTATGCAACCTTCATATGTACATTCAAATACTTTGTACGTGATAAAGCGCTAGTGCTCCTTATCATGTTCGGTACAAACAGCTCTCAAAGTTAGTGTATCCCGATTAAAGCTTAACACAATCACTGAACATTGTGGTGAGTTGGTTTGGATAAATACGAGTCCACATTCAAGCATACATACCAAACACACGCTACTATACACGTATGATTTGTCAGCATATGAAGTCCTCTCAGCGGACCGCAATTGCAAATCCATTAGCGTAGCAGCATATGCATTGATCACTTACACAAATACCGTAGATTCGTAAGTAAAACATGAAAACAACTCAAATTCATAATAACAAAATATTCACATTACAAAATCATCAACTTGCACATATACGAACTAAGAGGCACATACATTCCCATGGATTGAGCTTTGTTGAACCAAATTCTGTACATCTGTGAAGTGAACTTGAATCTTGTTCTCACCACCATCCCATATTACAGCCCTACAATACATTAATCAATTTTAGGAACAAATGAAATTTAGCATGTCAAACTTGCTACCAGATAACGTACGCAAATTTATTAAGTCAAAAAAAAATTTACTTGTCACCCTCAAAGCTGTAAACATCCTCCAACAGCTTTATCTCGCCTTCCTTTATCATATTCCACATAGCATGTTTTTTGTTCATGCCAAATCCATTCCACATTCTGCGTTCCATATCAACATCTTCAATGGTGTAAACCATTTCGAGATGTGACATAATACTCCCTCTCATTTTACTACTTTGCTTGCCACATCCACCAACCCTAAGGTATTCACAATCAGACAGTCTGAATTCGCGTCTTGGTTTACTTCTTACAAGTCTAATCAGAGATGTCATCTTAGGCCGATAACTTGTTGTGATCGCCTTCTCCACACTCACAATATCAATGCCATCCATACCAACTAATTGGTCCGTTATGTTCTGCATTACGGGGCCAAAGTCATTGCTTTCTAAATTCATAACACCCTTACATACATTACCACCTACAGAACCAGCACTTACACCTTCAACCATATCCATGTCATCCACAGCCTCCGCCATAAGCTTCATAATGTTCTTAGTAACCGCTGTAGGGATCGAAGAACGTTGCACATTACCTCAACTATGCATGTTCCCCGAACCGTGACTCTCTAGAATGATTGTTTGAAGGTGTTTGCTGTTTCGGGCTGTCATTCATAATGAATTGTGTGACCACATGCACCTCATGATTGTCGACTTCTTCCAAATTAGTTATTGTTTTCCTCAATTGTCCTACCAGCCTATTCAGATGTTCAATTTCAACATCTTTTAAGACTGTCACACTGTCAAATCCGATAAACAAATTGGTTGCCTGTGCACCAAGCATCCTCTCTGTGAGGCTCCTGATCTTTGCAATAGTTTCTTTAACCCTTACTTTGAAATTACTTCTTTGTGGTCCCTCAATTTCTTAATTAATTTCAATTTTAACCCTAGAATCAAAAATATGCACTAACCAAAAAATCGCAAACCCTAAATTGAACCTGGTAACTCAGGAACCATTTCTAAAACACTAATAATAATTAAATTAATTTTCCAAGTATATTTTCCATACAAGAAACCCTAGGTTTCTGGTTTTCAATACAATTCACTGTTTAATTCAAAACAAAGAAACTTTAACTAAATTAAATTTCCAAATTCTAAATAAATTAAACACTATTCTTAATTAAATGTTCAAATTCATAAATTAAGATTTTTGCCCTTATATTTTTCTTGAATCACATGTTGACCCCAAACTAGTACCTTTACATACATATACATATACATATACTTGTATATTTTTTAAATAAATAATTTTGTACACAAAATATCTTTAAATTGTACACAAAAAACCAAAACAAATCCCCCAAAATTCCTTGCACATGGCTGGCCATGCTATACATAGATATATGTGATGTCCTTTTGGTGACAAATTGCTTGATTTAGGAAGAAAAATTGACCTAGAGTACAACTTTGAATATATATATATATATATATTGTACTAGTAACCAATTCAACTTTAATTAATCAAAATCTTAACTAGATCATATTTAAAGGCGTAATTAAGGCTCTAATCATCATCCATTCCATTTCATCCTAACTAAATCCAAGCCTATTCAATTGAAATGGAACTGAGGACATTTTGAACTTTTCACCATTCTTTTTTTTTTTTTTTCTATAAATACACCAATTCTCTCTACACTTTTGAGCACAAAACACACTCACACGCTTACATTTTAGCTATGTGTGTGTGTGTGTGTGTGTGTGAGAGAGAGAGAGAGAGAGAGAGAGAGAGAGAGAGGGGGAGAGAGAGCTTTTATGGTAGAGGAAAGAAAAAAAGAGACGAACCTTTGGGAAAACTCTTCAACTAGGCAACAAATAAGCCTTACCACCATCTCTCCTTCTATTTCCTTTTTTTCAAATACATATTATTAGAGATTTAAAATCATATTTTTAGATGTGTTGTAATGGTGTTCATGTGTGCAAAGTTGATAAATTGGGCTTTGATCCTTCTTCTACTCATATTTCCTCTTAATAGATGCAAAACTACCTTTCTCTTCCCATATCTCACATTATTTCTAAAGGCATTCCATCACTCTAAAAATCTGAGTTATTGATATATTATTCAGAATGTTTTCATCACAAAAGAAGTGAAAAATTTGCCTTAGTTGGCCTATTTTCTCACTAATCTTCTTATTTTGAGTGTTGTGCATGAAAAACCAGTTTTATAGCCAACTTTCAAAAATTCTAGAAAAATGTAGAAAAATCTCTTGACCTCAATTTTATGTCAAAAACTTTCTTAAGGAGTCATCTTTCAAGGAAAATTGGTTTCATTGAAAAAGAGTGAGCGGTTTGTAAGAAAATCAAATTTTTATAATGGTCAACGAATCTAGATAGTGCTGGAGTGTTTCTTAAATAACTAAAAATCTAGAAAAGCTATTCCATTTCGGAAAAATGTTCTGGAAACTAGATAAAATTCTCTACGAACCATAGGAAGGCCAGGCTTGGGAAAAATCTAAAATGGTCCTTTTAGTTCCAATCTTTAAATGGTATTGAATTTGGAAATTTAGCATGGCATTGGTGTTTCATGCTCTTGTCTTCATGAATATGCTCGTCTTCATACCAAGACATGATCATGAAAAAAGAGCATGAGTATTGTTATAAGATAAAATTATGTTCAAATTGAATTGGTTAGTGGGACGTGTTCCTTTTTGAAAGTTAAAGTCTTTCGCAAGTGGTTGTTTCAGAACCTTCGAACGAAGCGGTTGTATTCGGACACTAGGTGGTTTGGTGTGAGGAGGGAATGGGCAAGGCCCTACTTTAATGTCTCTTTTGAGGTCCTGTAGTTGGCGCTACGTGGTATATAACCGTTGGTAGGCATCCAAGGTAAGGTCTGCAACAAAGGAGCAAAAGATAAGGCATACTAAATAATCCGCATCCGATTCTTGTGGTTAGGAGGATGAAATCTTTTTGGGGGACTTCTAGACTACTAACAACTAACCTTGTAACCCTTGTTATTTACTTGAATATCATTGTTAATCATGTTGTTTAATTTTGATGATGTCTAAAATATTATTTGAAAATTTTAGATTTTTTAATATACACATTCTATATTATTTGACACAAAATATTATCTGTTTAAAATATAGGTTGTATAATATATTTGTTATAAATATTATTTAAATGAAAATATTTTGAAAATATTGCTATTCACAATTTTGAAAATTTTGGGTGGTCACTATTCACTTTTTGACAAATTTAGAATTGATTAGTTGTATTATTTTGACAAAATTGATTGCTTGATTGTATTATTTTGACAAATGTGATATTGATGAATTGTTTCCTTTTGATATACTCACATGGGATGATTGATTATTTTTATTTGAGTGTATTTATAATCTCTTCAACAATTACAAAACTTTTAGAAGGGGTATATATCTATATATTTTACTATCTGATATGAATATTATTTTACTATGCAATCAAATTTCTTAAATAAAAAAATTATTATATACAAGTCACTATGTAAATCTGTTTTCACATTATTGTTTTAGAAAAAGGTTAGCAGATCATTATTCATTGAGAGTGACTTGACCAACATTTTCAAACTTTTGTGGTTACTCCACATGATTGAAAAAAACAAAGTCAAAAAGAGCATCTTGAGCTCATGTCATCCATCATTAGAAGATGAGTGTCTCTCCTCCCAACGGGCAGATTTTTGGGTATAAACAGAATTGTTGTGTGTGGAGAAAAATCAAGAACTTGAAGAGAAAAAATCTATGTGCTCCAAAATTATGAGTGTATTGTATTCTGTTCTTTCACTTTCAGATCTAAGTATAGTCTTTGTTCTTACACTTTCATATCTACTCTTTGTGAGAAAATTATTTGAAAAGAGGGTTAAAGTACCTCTTATTTTTATTCATTATTTTGTGAATTTTTTTTGTAAGAGTAAGACATTTATTGTTGAGTGAGACTCAATAGATAAAAGTAAGACCTGTGTAAAATCCACAAGCTTGGTGAAGCCTTGGTGGTGTATTGATTCATTTTGATAGTGAAGAAATTCTCAAAAAGGTTCCTTGGGGATTGGACACAGGCCCGGCTTGTCGAAGCACTATAAATCTCAGTGTTTGATTTTCTCTTCCTATCTCTCTTACTTTTATATTGATAATTTTTGTTTTGTTTTTTATTCTGAATATTGTGTTTATTATTTTTTTAATATTGTAAATTATTTTTTAATAACCCAATTCACCCCCCTCTTGGGTTGCCTAACCGGGATAACAATCATGTTTCTTTCCCTATTGTTGTAATTACTATTGTGTATTAGATTGGAAAAAAAGGACGGGGTGTGTGTGCGTTTACTAGGCATTCAAAGCTCATGGTGTTTCATGCCAAGTATCGAAAAAACATATGACGCCGACGAAGAGCCAGAGACATTTGAAGACTTGTGTCTGTTTTAGAGAAAGTTAGAAGCCATTTTGCTTATGAGTCGTGCTTTTATTTTTGGATTGTAATAGTAATGGAACTAATTTTGTAATTTAAGATTTGAAACACTGTAATTTTTATTTGCTTTTGTAATCCTATGCTTATCTCCGCATTACTTATGAGACCTTGTGTTAATATCTCTTAAGATTTGTCAAAATGATAGCTTGCTATATAAGGTGGTTGGACTTAGAAGGGAGGCTCTATTGACTCCTCCGACCTTCTAGGGATCTTATTTGGCTATTGACCAAATGACTCTTTAGTGACGTTACCCTAACCCTTAGAGTAGAAATTGGGGCGTCACACTCTCCATTTTCCAGACAAGACCCTCTAACTCCCATACACGTTCAGCCTTCGAATGGACATTGCTCGCGAACTCATTAATTCTTTTCTAGCTATATTCAGTTGCTCTTACACTCCATCTAGGTCGTTACCAATGTGGCCATCCTCCGGTGTGCATGATAAATCCAACAAGTCAAGAAACAACACCGAAAAACTTCACTATCTGCCAATGTCTTCGTGTCATCCTTTTACTTGTTATGCGACGGTCCACTGTCACCATAAATTTAAAACAAGAATATAACATACATTTCCCACTAACACTCACATACCACTATGGAACTAGTCGCCAATAAATCCATGCCTTTTAGCTTGCCGATTAGTGCACCAATATTCCATCGACAAAACCTTGAGACACATTATGCCGTTTCGGTTCCGTGATTGTCGTGTGCTGGCAAAGGACGAACTACAACCACAACAAAAAAAAATTCATTACACAAAATCATAAAACCAAATGGCATACAATATTTCTATGGTAATTAATCAATGCGCTACGAATAATGTACCAATAATGCAACGACACAACCAGTAACCTTTTTTGGCCTGCTATGCACTTAATTAAGCGAACCAATCAGCGCATTACGGATTACTGTTGTCCAATTGTACAACCGTAAAGTCTCTAGTTTGTCAATTACATGCACAAACGCCCAACCAATCAAGTCTTCAGTAGTAGCAAAAAATAACTTCGCACATACGTACAAACAAAGTAACTTTGCTACATCTTCCTGATCGCGGACAGTTGTTCCATGTAGTGCCTCTAATAACAGGTCTTTGATTACTTTCGAGGAGATCTAGCTAACATTCAGACAACGTCTTTGTATAAAATCTGATGAAGCTTTCCCCCATTGCGTCAAATTTAGTTTCTCCTTGCCACATTGTACCCCAAGTAATAAACGAATGTCATTGTTCCTAAATGGCAGTCCACATCTCTCAATGTAAAAATTTTGATCTTTCGGATTATACGTCTGGATAATTCGGCAGATCGTTGCATCACATTTCTTGTATGACTTCACATCTAAATTATGCACTTGGATGGCCGCAATCATAAGCCAGAAAGGCATTTTCTACAGTTGCTTAATATGTCTATTGCCCAACTCCAACTCCAGCATAGTTTTTTATCACTCCCGCGACATTGGACTGGTACATCAATCTTGATGGGTCAACCATACGTTTTTCCACACTTCTTCTAGCATTTTTGTTCTTTTTGAATGGCAATTGGGTTTGTCTCTTTGATGCCAATCTAGTAGACGTCTACATTGCTAAGTTCGACCGGGGGTGTTCTACCACCATTACTACGTTTCGCACTCTGCCCTCCCATAGTACTTGCCATATTAGTCACAATTACACCTCAATCCAAAGTCTTACATAATCTGCAACAATAATGGGCATACCATTAAATAATGCCATTACGTATCTCATACCTATGAAATGTCTAACGTATAGTTATTGAAAAACCATACTAACATGTACGACAACACCAAACACAATTCAAAAGTACGTGATCATATCATACCCAACACTAAACACTACAACGTAACAATCAATACTGAAAAATCTAGAAATCCCCTAGATATTGATTTGTGATTATGTATCAATTGTAAATAGTAAATAACAATCCTAATCAAACAATCAAAGATAAATCAACACAACGATTTTACGTGGAAAAACCACAATTAGAGTGCCTCCAATTGTGATAAAAAAAACCACGAGCAAAAGCCACAAAACAATCCAATTGTGATTATGCCTCTTCTAGACCCATCTTCACCTAGGAATTGTCTTTCCCAACGTTGAATCCACAACATTGATGTCGAATCCATGACAATAAGCCACTCTGGAATCCACCAAAGTTTCAGGCCTGAATTCCACAAAATCCACTAAAGAACAACACTCTCTTTTGTATTGAACGAAACAAATAATCCTTTGAAGTATACTTTTCAAACCAGATTTAAACTCAAATAAACATCAAAGAAAACTAGCAAAGAAGCTCCGGATATAAACCCTAGTATCCAAGAAGAAGATCTGGAAGCCGTACCCTAAGATCTGACTGAATCGCACATTTTATAGCAAACTATTCCGCGATCTTCGCTCGAGCGCAAGAATGTCCGCTCGAGCTGATCTATGCTCGAGCGCAGGAAAGGCCGCTCGAGCAGGAAAAAACAACTCCTAGTACTTTTGCAGGCAAGTTAAACTTTTGAAAAGTCGCGATCTCCGCTCGAGCGCAAGAATGGTCACTTGAGCAGACAAACAACTTCGACTGTAATTTTACTTTTTGCTTCAAGGGCGCTGCCCCTCAACCTCGCCTAGGTGTTGCCCTAGACCCGCCAAGGGGCATTGCCCCCTAGACCCCAGCGGCCCTCGACCCTCAAGGCGTGCCCTGGACCTCCAAGGGCGTTCTCGATCCTCGTTTATAGTCAGCGAAGTGGCAAACATAATAGAATTAACATCACAAACTTCTCTGCAAGGCATAATTTGGGTTGGATTCATATCTAAAACTCACAGCCTCACTGAAATAAAAGTTGAATAAAATTACAATTGAAAGGAGTTTTGTCAAACAGGATTGCCAAGAATAAAAACCTAACAATCTCCCCCTTTGGCAATGCCGTGACAAAGCACACCTAACAAATAAAATCCTAATCACCCCAACCCATTACAGCCAACAAAAGCAAACTTCTTTCTTAAGGTCATGATCTGCAAAATAGCTATTAGTGCCACAATCTCGAAAACAACTATTAGTGCCACAAAAGTATATGAAAAAGGTCATGATCTGCAAAACAGTTATTAGTGCCACAATCTCCAAAACAACTATTGGTGCCACAAGAGTATATAAAAAAGCAATAGACATATGACAAGATTATCTTGAAGCATGAGATGAAAATATGAATAGATGTAAATTAGAGATTTTAATCACATGTAGCATGAATAGATGAAAATCCTAAGACTTTAAGAACATGTAGCATGAATAGATGAAAATCCTAAGACATATGCGAACACACTCAAAATCCATTTCAATAACAATCTCCCCTTTTTTTGTTGTGAATTATCAAAGGAAGCTCAATTAATAAAGGCAAAAGCATAAACCACACAAATAGGGACAAAAGGATGTAAAAATTAGCAATAGCATAGAAGAAGGAAACAATAAAGAAGTAGTGCATAGCAACATGCAAAACAACTAAAGCCAACCTCCCTTACCAAATAAATCATAGTGTTCATGCTAACAAACTCTTGCAATAATAAACCAAACTCTCACTCACTAAAAACAACCACAAACACTGAAAACAAAGAACAAGAAGAAAACGACAAAAATAATATGGTGGAGCAAGCAAGGAATTTCATATTTGTACCTTAAAACACACAAGATTATCCAAGAAGTACAATTACTTGAAAACACAATGTACACAGTCTCTAGAAGATGCCTCATAAAAGAAAGTAATGCATTATGTGAAAAGCATAGATCCCATGATAAAAGTGTGTGTGTGACTCTTGGAGTTTGACAACCACTAGATTCAAATCCTAGTAGTGATCTGAAAGCTAGACCTCCGATAAGAGAATCTTAGCACAACTAAGGAAAGTCAAACCACTAGGAATCAAGGGCTATTTGTTGAGTAAAGCAGAGGCTTCCCCTCAATCAATGAATCTTTTTTCCCCTTTCTTTCTTTTGCACATTTTTTCTTTTCTTTCTTTTGCACATTCATTGGCAGCTGACACGCTCAAGAGTATGAAAACCAAACCAGAGAAGTATGGATACAATAAGAATAGCCTGGTTGGTGACTCTAAGGTAGCCTTTTTCTCATGCCTTAATTACAAAGAACTAAGGGGAAAGCTGTGGATATGCAAAAAGATGGAAGGTGGTTAAGAGACTCAACATCACCCATGATATGCTAGTATAGGTCAATTCCTCTAGAAAAGCAAAAGACACACTTCTAGAATTCCATAGAGAAAATTGATCCCAAAGGCGGAAGATTCTGATATTTGCTAATCCAAGAGTGTGTGCAGAATGAGACATACTAATCAAAGTACAAACACTCCAAAATGAGTAATGACCATAGAAAGTACACACATATTAACATGTAATGGATATTCTCATCAATTCCAATATGTACCAAGGATTTCTCAAAAATTTCAAGCTTGCAAAACCATACTAAGAAAATCTTCTTGGATTTTTTTTTAAAACAAAGCAAGATAGAAAATTAACAGGCACACATTTTTTTATGTATTTTAAACAAAGAAAGACAGAAAAAGAACAGGCATTTATTAAATGACTCAAAAGGAAAAAACACACAGAAATCCAAAAACTAAAACGAATAACCAAATTAACACAAGTCAAGTTTTCTCATCCAAACTGCTTTAGTATGAACAAAGTTGTGAGAATTGCGGTTCTTGGGTGGTGTCTTGACATTGTGGTTCCCTTTATCTTCATTGGGAACCCGTCTCGACTTGGTGTCCAACTTCCTATTCCTAGGTCTAGACAAACAAAACCTCTATTCATGTTTGGTTTCAAGCAAATCAAAATAACGAGGTCTAATATGTCCATTAACCTCATTACCACCAATGAAGTGTCTCCTATCCCACGAGATGTTGGAATTTCTTCCATCTATATGAGACACTCTCCTATGCAACTCATAACAATAAGGGCGAATATGACCATACATACCACAATAATGACAAATAAAAATAGAGTGTACCTTTCTTTCTTTGGCCTTACCAACTCTAGGAAGTTTGAGAAGTCCATCCTCATGTTAAATATTTTGTTCTCCATTTCCTTGAGTTCTTGTGTCATGAGATGTAGATGCACTCGATTTTTGCTCTTTGTTATCACCAAAGCCAATGCCACTCTTGTCAGAACACATTTGTTGAGACCCAATAATATTGTCCAAAGTCTTTAATCATTTGTTCCAAAGACCAATGGTAGTCATAGCATACTTGAGCTTTTCCTCTTTCTTGATCATTAGTTCTTCCAAGGCAACTTAAGACATCTCGAGAGTTTCAATCCTTTCTTCATACATTGCATAGATTTGTTGTAGCTCATTCCTCTCTGTCTCACAAGTCAAGAGTTTTGCACAAAGAGCTTGTCGATCACTAAAAATCTTAATGGCATCATTCCTAGCCAAGGAAATCTCCTTCTTTAATTTGACATTCCCACTTTCATATGCTTTGAGTTTCGTAGTGAGTTTGTCATTCAATTTGGATAAGTTAAGAGATTGTTTATACAACTTTTCATAAGCTTGCTCAAGCTCTTCATCATCACTCCTCGCGGATTTATCATCAGTGACATTCTCAACCGGCCTCTTCGAATACTCTATTTGTCCTTTAGTTTCAGAAGCCGCCATGAAAGCAAGGAATTGTTCATGCCCCTCTTTACCTTGTGCTTCGTTGTCACTTTCATCTTTATCGGACTCAGATTCATCATCCCAAGTGATAGCGAAGGCTTTCTTCTTCCTCAAATGATTAGGGCATTCTTGAGCAAAGTGGCCAAATCCTTGGCATTCATAGCTTTGGACTCTTTCAGAGTTTCCTTGTATCTTTCCTTTCTCTTCCTTGGTTATAGAATTAATTTTGAGTTTATCTTTGCCTTTAGATTTATGAGTTAATTCCAAAAGATTAGGATTTTTTTTCTTCAGAAAAGACGACTTAAATTGTTTTACAAAAGCATCTATAATCTTGGAATCAATCTCACAATCCTCATCAGAATCCTTTCCAACTCTATGAGCACTACTTAAAGCAACATCATCTTTTTGTTTCTTTTTGAAATTTCTATGTGCCTCATAAGTTTGGAGATTTCTAACCAAATGATCCAGCTTGAGGTTGTCAACATCTTGAGCCTCCTCAATAGTCGTAACTTTTGGTTGGAAGTGATCAGGCAAGGACCCCAAAATTTTTCCTACAATCTTGGATTCTAGTATTTTTTCACCTAAATTGAAGCTGGAATTTATAATGTCACTCAACTTCTGTGACGACCTAGCATTCCATCCGTCCCTTTTTCCTTGTTTAATCTCGAATTTGTCACATTAGTGTGTCGAGTTTCACTTGAAGTCTTGTTAAATCATTTGAGTTGTTGTTGTGCTCAGAAGTTTGTCTCAAATTCTTGTTCTTGCCTCTTTGGTGTTGATTTCCTTTTGTCTCGGAGGATGTGAGGTCCGGTCCAAGGTGCCTAGAATCGAAGGAAAAATTCGAAACAAGGGCGACGCACGGGGCCTTTGTCGCACGTCGGAATCGAGGATTGTTGGCATAGCACACTGCGCTTAAATTGCGGTGCGGAGGAAATCTTGGGCAAGACAGACGCACGGGGCACGCGGACGAACTCGAGTCCGAATCTCTGTTTTTTTTGGCTCTTTTGGCCGAATTTGTATCACATTTGGGGCCTTTCTATCTCACTCTAAACCCTATTTTTTTCTCCTCCTTCTCTCTAGAAAACCTCATCAAACACTAAAACTCCTTGATTTTGCAATCCTTTGGATCTAGATTCATCATCATTATCATCTCTTCGTTTCAAGCTTTGGAGATCAAAAGCTAGGGCTCCTCTTGGCGTAGTGGAAATTGAAGGATCTTCCACCTTGAATCTAGGGTTTCATTTTCATTCCTTCATCAAACATTGAGGTAGGGATTTCTTGAGTTATATATACATGTTTTGCCATATTGATGTTGATTTAAATGTTTTCTTGAAGATTTTATGATGATCTTTATTTGAGATTTAAAATGTAGAGAGTTTTTAAAAAAAGTGGGTTTAAATCTCAACCCTTTTGTCAACCCTAGAGGGTTTCCTCTTCATTTGACTTAAGAAATGTGATTTTGGGTTGGGCTTCACCATGAGATGGGAAATGTTGAGTTCTTGATGAGAACCTTAGAAATTGGGGATTTTTTTTGAAAATGTAGAAGGGCCTATGGAATTTTTCTCTTTCCTTGTGCTAAAAGGGTGAATGAGTATTGATTTCATGATGCGGCTTGCAAATGGTAACTTCTTGACATATAGAAAAATAGAGACTTTATTTATTTATTTATTTTTAAATCTATTGAGAAATGCATCAATGTGTATAATTGTGAGATGATAATTGTTGAGCACCGTGGATTATGAGAATTGAAATCTTAGAAATTGATGCTTGAAAATTTACATATGATCTTGAAATGCCTAGAATGTTAAGAAATGTGCATAATGAGAGATTATTGCTATGTGTTGATAACATCGGTTGAGCATGTGGTTATTTTGTGAGATGGCATTGAAGGAAAGATGAATGGAGGAATGTTTTGAGATATAAATTGTTGCATCATATTCCCATTTAATTTATTAGCATTATTTGCACATCTTGAATTGAGTTGAAAAATGTTTATGTTGAGAAAAGATTATATTGTAACGAGAATTATGGAAATGCTTAAGGAGTAAATACGTAGGTAAGTTCGGATAAGAAGTGTAGATGAATTGTTAAGTTAGCCTGAGTGTCCGAGGTGAAAGATCGAAAACACACACGGAGGAGGTACCACTTCCCTTCTGGTTAGCAACCGGTAAAGTGGGGTTATTGGTAGTGCTTGTTGAGCCTACTTGCTAACACAAACCTAGGGATTACCTAAGTCATATTTACTGCCCCTTTTGATTAAAATTGGAAGCTTTTCGGAAATTGTTGAGATTGCAAACTTTTATTGAAACATGATAATATTTGAGAAGAAACATGACATGAGATTTTCTTTATAATGGCATCGCATCGCATGGCATTGACATTTGCATTTACATTGAGAGTTTGCATAACTGTATATACTTTGTAAGAAATTCTCTACTAGGCTTTATGCTCACCCTTATGGGATTTGGTGTAGGAAAAAATGTAGTGATCCTGTCGAGCTGAGGGCGTGGATATGTTTTGGGAAGCGTAGATTACTCTTTTATTTAGTTGTAAATTTTTGTAAAGCCAAGGACTAACATGTATGGGTCCGATGGATCATTTTGGTGTAACCAGGCTCATGCCTTGGAATTTGTAAGCCCTTGAGGGCCTTTATTCGTTTTGGATTAATGATTTCACATCCTATAGATTCATGTACTAGCTTTCGATGAATGTATATTTGCACGTGAGACTACTTTTGTATAAACACTTGGAGTTATGTAATAGAATATGGTGACTGCGACCTTCCGGTATCTCTTGTGTATTGGGGTTATTATATAATGATTGTGGGTTGATGTATTAGATTTATGTTGGATTATTTTCGGGGCATCACAACTTCGTATAAAATTCATCAAAGGTCTCACTATTTTTCATTGAAAGGTTTTCGAAACTAGACATGAGCCTTTGAAGTTTTGAGTGTTTAACCGAAGGAGTGCCCTCATGAATAGTTTGTAAGATATCCCAGGCCTCTTTTGCGACTTCGCAATTGCAAATATGACTAAACTCTTCAGGTGTGACAGCGCAAAAGAGAGAATTGATAGCTTTACTATTCCAGCTACTATTTTGATAATCAATTGTGTCCCCCTTATCAATTGGTTTGGGGAAGGTTACTTCATCAACGGTAATCGTCGGTTCGGTCCACCTATACGTGACAGATTATCAAACTTTTTCATCAATAGATTTTAAAAACAATCTCATTCGAGCTTTCCAAAAAGAATAATTGGATTCGTCAAATAGGGTGGTCGAACCATAGAATTTCCCTCACGAATTGAATCCATTATTACAAATCAAACAAGATCCCGCTCTAATAGTTTTTTTAAAAAATAGAGCGACCCGCTCTGATAGCAATTGAAAATTTTAAAAATCCCCTAGATATTGATTTGTGATTATGTATCAATTTTAAACAGTAAATAACAATCCCAATCAAAGACAAATCAACACAACGATTTTACGTGGAAAAACCATAATTGGAGTGCCTCCAATTGTGATAAAAAAAAACCACGGGCAAAGCCACAAAACAATCCACTAAGAAGACATAAAGGAATTACACAAGTGTATTCTCAATTACCAAGTGAATCTATACTCGAATCGAACCGACCCCTATGTGCCTCTTCTAGCCCCGTCTTCACCTTGAAATTGTCTTGCCCAACGTTGAATCCATAACGCCGATGTCGAATCCATGATGATGAGTCACTCCAGAATCCACAAAAGCTTCAGGCTCGAATTCCATAGAATCCATTGAAGAATAACACTCTCTTTTGTATTGAATGAAACAAACAATCCTTTGATGTATACTTTTCAAACTAGATTTAAACTCAAACGAACATCAAATAAAACTAGCAAAGAAGCTCCAGATATAAACCCTAATATCCAAGAAGAAGATCTGGAAGTCGTACCCTAAAATCTGACTGAACCGCACCTTTTATAGCAAACTGTTCCACGATCTCTACTCGAGCGCAAGAATGGCCGCTTGAGCGGATCTACGCTTGAGCGTAGGAATGGCTGCTCAAGCGGGAAAAAATAACTCCTAGTACTTTTGCAGGCGAGTGAACTTCTGAAAGGTCGCGATCTCTGCTCGAGCGCAAAAATGGCCGCTCAAGCAAACAAACAACTTCAACTACAATTTTGCTTTTTGCTTCAGAGGCGTTGCCCTTGGACCTCACCTGGGTGCTGCTCCGGACTCGCCAAGGGGTGTTGCCCCTTGGACCCCAGTGAGATGACCAGGTAGCTCAATCCCTGACACAGTCAACGAAGTGGCAAACATGATAGAATTAACATCATAAACTTCTCTGCAAGGCACAATTTAGGTTGGATTCACATCTAAAACTCATAGCCTCACTGAAATAAAAGTTGAATAAAATTACAACTTAAAGGAGTTTTGTCAAATGGGATTGCCAAGAATAAAAACCTAACAAATACCATAACATATCACTCAAAGAACGCTTCCATCATTATTTTTCGATGATATTTCAGATACATAACACCAAAAATAGGGTAATCGTATCAACAAGACAACAAAAGATAATGAAATTCGTACACATCTGTTGCTCACATTACAAAACAACCAACCTAGTCGGAATGTTATTTACCAAAAAATTATTGGCTCATTTAATTATTTGGGATCCAAATAATCAAATGAGTCCATACACCCATGACATTAACCATGTCACCTTCTAATATGTCCTCAATATGTTCATTAAGTTAAATGAGAATAACATTAAAACAACAAACACTACAAAATCGGATCTTACAAGCTACCATACAAACTTAATTTAAACTATGATTAAACAACAATTTCACATGAGCACCCAAAAAAAAAAAAAATGACATACATACGCAATGCTCACTAACAACTGCATTTTACCACTTAACCATGCAAGACATCATAAGGCATATGTACTGCATGACATCGTACTGATACCAAAAAAAACAACCAACCACATGGGACCAAAACAGACATTTAAACAATAACACAATACAACCACACTGCCAACGAAAACCGCAATAGAGGTATTAAACTAATTTACACGATAACATTAAAGTCAAACTTATCAAAATATAGGAATCCATATGTCCATCTTACACCACTACCAAAAAAGCCACTCATAAAAGACACATCAGACCATATAATTTAACGTATGGGTTCACAACCATTGACTTACATTAACATCGACAACAAACCAAATTAAGCAATAACTAATCGCCAATCAAAACATATTTCCAATTAACAACACGACACCCATTACTTACCTTACCCTAACATCTTACTCACATTACACTTTAAGAATAACATACACAAACCAAAAAAATAGGGAATAACATACATTTTATTCATACCCCAAGACATCACCATGAGCATTCGTTTAAGACACAAGCTAACATCTTTTAAATTACATCGATGTCGTCACACCAACATTCACAATTACAAATCAACTGATATATGTACAAAACAAAAACTATGATCACAACATTTAACAGACGTACAAACCCCCAACCAAACTCAAACCAAAATTATGATTACCATAAATCAACATTACGATGTAAACATACATTTCAATCCAACAAACATGCAAAACATACATGTTTATCGATGTTGGCAACATTGGCAAATACAACATTTAACCGGAAAAAAAAAAAACATCCAAAGAAACCCATACCCGATGCCATTTCGAACAACTTCAATGCTGCCGTTAACACACTGAGGAAGTACACACACCAGAAACTAGTCGCCAACGTCAAGCAAATCGACTGAATGATGTAGTTCAAGAATCTAAACGCTAGTTAGGATGTATTACCAAAAGGCAATTCATATTTCTAGGGTTTAAAGGACCCAATTACCAAATTGGAAACTCAGAATAATAGTTTAACATTACCAAAGCCAGCAACATCACACAAAAACCCATTTCATTGGATTAACATTGTGAATCACAAATTCTTCATATTCATCGCTTTCGTGATGATCGGAAAGGAGGGAAAACTAAAACAGGCTATAGTAAGCTTTTTGGGTACAAATGTAATTTTAACATTGCTGAATCCCAATATTACCCATGAATCCCACACAGCACGCGCTAACATCATGTCCAAATATGTCATTACTTCTCAAATGGGACTTAGCAGTCTATAAGATAAAACATAGGATTAAATGGTTCAAAAGTTCTTATTTTGGGATTTATTAGTGCATTGCCCATAAATAATTTCATTTAATGACTTGTAAAGAATTTTTTTTTTTTTTTGTCATACATTTGATATTCTTGGTTAATAGTGAAATTTTTTGACACGACATGTTAGCACAACACAAAGCGGACATGGATCAAAAATGACATGACACGATAACACGACAACAATAAACGAATTAGATTAATGTTGAAGTAATTTTAACACGAACCCAAGAATCAAGATGACACAACATGAACATAGGCACGCTCACCCCTAACTATTATTTTAAAAATTAAGTCCAAATCCTAGAAAAATGAATGGGGGAGTTAGATGGGTCACTAGGTTTCTACCCAGCCATAATAAGACAAACCAATGGGTTGTAAAAGACCAAGGGCTCTTTGGTCACTAAAAAATAACTCTAGTGTTTCACAAAGACAAGACGATGACTATATCATTTATCGTTCGCTAACAAAAGCCCTATCTCATTTCGTGTTCTTGCTGCTGCTGCTGTTAGCTATATCAAACCCTAGCTAGGGTTTCACACACACACACACACACATACATAGGAAGAGAGAACAATCACGGCGGCCGTAGCGAGAGCTTTATCAACAAAGGAGGCTAACATTCAAATGATGTTGGCCGTCGAAGTCCATCTTGGTACCAAAAATTGCGACTTTCAGATGGAACGTTATGCCTTCAAGAGAAGGAACAATGCTTTTCTTCTTCTTCTTCATAGATTCGAAGCAAAGAACTTGACATTGATAACTTTTTTTTGTTTCGATTTTACTATTATGGTGAGATGATTGTTGGTAGATTTGAGTTGGACAGTATGTATCTAAGAGCATCTCCAAAATTCTCTATCTTCTCATAAAAATTTAAGTGAATATTTAGTTAGTACCTTTATGTGGTATGTAACAATCCAATCCTTACTATATATTTTTCAACAAATCTTTTTTAAAATTTTCCAAACATATCCTAAAAACACAGTTTAACAAATTTTTTTGTTGAAAGAAAACATCTTAAATTCTTACTCTTCTTAAAAATTCATCAAATTTGATTTGGAAATTTGGTTTATTCTTGATTTGTTAAAAGTTTTGCCTTTCCCTTGATTTGGTACAAGTTTGGTGAAATGATTGGTGAAGGATTGGAGATGATTAGTGAATCAACTGAAGAAAGTTGAACTCAATGTATTTTATCGATCATTAATCTCACTGAATGTGTGTCTAAGTGATTATCTATTTACATATTCAAAAGGCTTGTGCTGTGTTTTTGTTTAATACTTTTTCCTTTTAAGTTTACTGATATAGTAGACATGTATATCGTTTTGTAAGGCCTAGTGTGCCTATGGCGTATGCTAATATGTGTTTATTGGCTGATGTTGATCTCATATGTTGTTAAACTATACTGATTATTACCATGGTCATAAAGCAATTAATGTTAATGTAATCAATGTTGATTCATTACTTTGTTGTATTTGATGGGCAATCTAAGGATTGTTTTTTTTTCATATATCAAGTGTCAAAGTTGTTGAATCAAGTTGTTCACCTAGTTATATATAAATATATTTGACATAGGTCTCAGTGAAAGTAGTTGAGTAATGACTTATACTGTATAAAGTTTATTTTAATTGCTCAATATAAAATGTGGTTACTGGTAGGTTTGTGTTTCATAATCTAGGTCCCCCCCTCTCCAAAAGAAAAAAAAAACTATTATTAAGGGAATTGAATTGATATTTGAAATAACGTGGCAAGCTACTTGGTTTATTTTGAGGTTGTGCACTGTAAACGCTGTTGGGGAGGTCACATGTGATGATAGTGGATCAACCAAGCTATGTTTTTTGCATGCTACCCGAGCACTTATGGCCATTGAATCTAGTTGATGAGTTATTTTGTTTTCTTAGATTTGTGTTTTCACACAATTGTTTCATATTTTAATGCTCAGGTATTTACATAATCAACCATGGAAGAAACTTCAGCTTGTTGCCAGGGTTATTGTTGCCATTGAGAACCCTTAAGACATTATTGTTTAGTCTGCTAGGCCATATGGTCAGAGGGTCGTCCTCAAGTATGCACAGTATGCTGGTGCTCATGCCATTGCTGGTCGTCACACTCTCGGAACATTCACTAACCAGCTTCAGACTTCATTTAACGAGCCTTCCCTTTTGATCCTAACTGACCCAAGAACTAATCACCAGGTCAACACTTCTTTTAATTGTTTTACACTTGCTTGGTGTTTTTGATTGTTGAATTGATTTTTAATTGTTAAATGAGTTGTTTAGCACAAAATTGCTCTTAGCGATAGCCCTAACTAATAATTATATCCTAAAATAGCTAGAAATGCTAAGTAGATGTAACCTTGTTCTGTATATTATTGTTCTTATGTGCTTATATGTTTTGTATATGTACATTTTCATTCTTATTTAGATCATTATCCTAAACTTGTTTGTAGCCCATTAAAAAAGTTGCCCTGGGAAACATTCCCACTATTGCCTTCTATGACACTGATTCCCTAATGCAGTATGTTGATATTGGCATCCCCGCTAATAACAAGGGGAAGCACAACATTGACTGTATGTTCTGGCTTTTGGCAAGGATGGTTCTGTAGATGCATAACTTGATTCCTTAAGGGCATAAATGGGAAGTGATGGTAAATATTATATGAAGGCTTGCATTTTTCTCGTGCTTATTTTTATATTTGGAGTTTTTTTATTGCTTAAAAATGAAACAAAGATAAATACGGGATTAGTGTTTGTATTATTCATGGTTGTTGATCTTGATACATATTCTTTCATTCATGCTGCCTTTGTATTTGCAGGTTGATTTATTTTTCTACAAGGAGCTCGAGGAAACAAAGGAACAACAAGAAGAAAAAAAACTACTACACTAGATTATGTAGATTATGGAGCTACTGCACTTGGTGCCGGTGACTGGGGTGTCCAAATTCATCGATGCTCAAATTTGGTGATACTGATTCAAATTTGCCATTCTGCGATTCCCGCTCTTGGTCAATGTTGATGCAGGTGAGTATTGTTGTTCTGCCTTCAATTATTGAGGATGATAGAAATATATTTTATTTAGCTTTTGTTGGTTCTGGTTTTCTTTATGCTTTGTTTTTCCCAAGTTTTTTTGATTAACCTTTTTTTTTTGGGGAGGGGATTTGGTAAATGTTCAATTGGCAAACCTTGATTATTATATTTTTGTGAGTAGTGCTATACAAACAGAAAATTAATACAAAATGATGTGGTAAGTTTTGATTTTTTATCACTTATGTTACCCAAAAGGCAACCCAAGAAGGGGGTGACTTGGGTTTGTATAATTTAAAACTAATAATTACCCAATAAAAACTTGACAATTAGTACAGTAGGTATAACAAATAATAATCACAATAATATCAGATGAATATCATAGTTAAAGTAATTTAAAGAGATGAGGGAAGAGAAGGCAAACAAGATTTAGAGTGGTTCGGTTTCAATTAAGCCTACGTCCACTCCTCAAGCTTCACTTGAGATTTTTCACTATTTTTCTAGCTTCACAGGGATGCTACCAACCTCATATATATGGAGCAATCCTCCATAGATTTTCTAGTTTCACAGGGGTGCTAGTAACCTCATACATATGGAGCAATCCTCCACAAATTTCCTAGTTTTATAAGAGAGCTAGTGACCTCTTACAAGTTGGTGATGAGTGTTTTTGCTTTCAAAGAAAGCTACAATGAATAACTTCTCACAGGTAGATACAAAATAATAAAGCTCTCAAATTTTGCTATAAAACCTCTCAAAGACAAATAAGCTTAAGGCTAAGGCTTAGTGTATATTTTCTGAAGATGAGTGATCTATCAAGAATGAGGAACTCTTTAGATTAAACCAAAGAAGATGGAGTATGAAATTGATAAAGAATAAGAAACTTTTCTAGCTTTTAGTTCACTTTTTTGTTTTTGCTCTTCACATCAGAGCTCTAAATATATATAGTAGAGTTCAGAGCTCTGCTGTATGCTTGTTTTCTTCCCATTGGAGGATGTGTTGGGTATACCTCTTTATTGGAGTATGGGACCCAATTGGTTTATTAAAATATTTAATTTGGTTTGGTAGTGGTTATAATATATTTTTAATATATTATATCTGACTTTTGGAGGCCTAATAGGTATTTAATAATCTGTTTGGTAGCAACTAGGATTTTGATAAAAAGCCCAAGAGTTCACAATTGGTATTATATATACTTGCTAGGAGGTAGCGGCTATAACATTATATTCGGTGGGTTTTTTGGGTTTGTGGAGTAACAGATATAATTGTAATAGTTCAATTTGTGGGTGATTGAGTGTTGTGTATTTGACTTAGTCAAATTCAAGAATTTGTGCCTTGGTTGCTGCTCTACTTTGAATCGTCTGGTTCAGTTTTCGGTTTCGATTTGGGCATATTATTTTGGGTCTCATACAATTCTGTTTTGAAGACTTTTGGTCATCTATTTGGTGAGGCATTTCCTCTTGATTATTTGTGATTATTTGGAATTCATCTAAAGGTGATTTTGTGAGACCATTCGTGTCTCGTTTGTAATTGTTTGGAAACTTTTTGATTGATAGTGGAATTGAATTTCGATCCCGTGGACGTACCTCACATTGAGGGAAACATGTAAAATTCTTGTGTCGTTATTGGTTTAATTTTTCCGCATTAGTTTTTATTCCCATTGATTGATTTACTTGTAGGGAATCATATATTTTCCCTAACAACTAGTATCAGAGCTTACAGTTTCTTTGGATTTATTTATTTGTATAAATCAATGGAGGGAAATGTGGGTCGTATGTCTAGCTTCAATGGAAGTAATCGGGTAACTTGGAAAACTAAAATGGAGGGCCTATTATTTTGTAAAGATTTGTATGGACCTATTGAGGATGATAATGGCAAACCTGATGGTACAAAAGATGATGAATGGAATAGGCTTTATCGAAAAGCCGTTGGTGTTATCCATCAAAGGATTGATGACAATGTATTTCATCATGTGGCTACTAAAACTTTAGCACATGATTTATGGAAAAAAAAATTAGAAGGCCTATATGACAAAAAATTAGCCACAAATAAAGTTTTTCTGTTTCGTAAGTTGGTTAATTTAAAATATAAAGATGGCAGCCCTATTCCGGGACATTTGAATGAAATAAAAAGTATTGTTAACCAAGTTGCTTCTATGAAAATTGTTTTTGATGATGAGTTTCAAGATTTGATGCTACTTAGTTCTTTGTCCGAAAGTTGGGAGACTTTGGTTATGACAGTTAGTAATTTGGTGCCCGACGGAGTTGTCACAATGAGTCAAGTCACTAGTATCTTGTTGAAGAAACTAGAAGAAAATCAGCGGGTTCCTCTCATTCGGAAGCATTTATTGTGAGAGGCCAAAGCAAAACAGGGGGACGAGTAAGACTCCTCATGGTCGTGATCAAAGCTGTGACAAATCAAGAGATGGTTCTTTTTCAAAGAAAGACATTGAGTGCTATTATTGCCATGAGAAAGGGCACATGAAGCGAGAATGTCAAAAGCTCAAGAACAAGAAGAAAATGCATGAAAAAGTGTGGATAAGAAGCAAGAAGACACAACGGCGGTTACTACCAATGGTGATCTCATAGTCGTTTGTGAAGATGATTGTATCAATTTTGTGGGCCAAGAGAGCAATTGGGTGATTGATTCCGGTGCTTCTTTTCATGTGACTTCTCGAGTTGATTTCTTCACTACCTACACCAAAGGATATTATGGTTGTGTTCGAATGGGTAATGAAGGTTTGTCCAAGATTATTGGTATGAGTAATGTTTGCTTAGAAACAAATTTGGGCTGCAAGTTGTTGCATAAAGATGTGAGGCATGTTTCCGACATTAGCCTTAATTTGATCTCTACCGGGAAGCTAGATGATGAAGGTTACTAAAACAAATTTGGTGATGGAATATGGAAGCTCACAAAGGGTTCTTTGGTGGTGGTTAAGTACAAGAAGACTCATACACTTTATTCGATGCAAGGAAAAATTTGTAAAGGTGTTGTCAATGCAGTTGAAGATGATACTTCTACCTAATTGTGGTACAAGCGGCTTGGGCACACGAGTGAAAATAGGCTAAAAGTTTTGTTCAAGAAAGAGCTTCTACCTGGTTTGAAAGGTACACATTTTAAACCTTGTGTTCATTGTTTAGTGGGTAAACAACATAGAGTTTCCTTTCATAAAAATGTTGCTTCTAGAAAAGAAAATGTTTTGGAGTTGATTCATTCGGATGTTTGTGGTCCTTTAAAAGCTAGAACACATAGTGGTGCACTTTGTTTTGTTACTTTCATTGATGATTATTCAAGGAAAGTTTGGGCTTTCATACTAAAAACTAAAGATCAAGTTCTAGATGTATTTAAGCATTTTTAGGCCATGGTTGAAAGAGAAACAAGGCAGAAATTGAAGTGCATCCGATCAAACAATGGTGGTGAATACGTTGGGCCATTTGATGAGTATTGTCGCAGCCAAGGTATTCGACACCAAAAGACAGTTAAGAAAACTCCTCAACAAAATGGTGTTGCTAAGATGATGAACCGCACCATTGTGTGGAAAGAACAAGGTGTTTGCTTTCATATACTAAATTGCCAAGATCCTTTTAGGGTGAGGCAATAAGGACAGCAGTTGACGTGATCAATTTATCTCCTTCCTATCCTTTGAATGGAGATGTCCCAGAAAGAGTTTGGATCGGCAAATATGTGTCTTATGAGCACTTGAGAGTGTTTGGTTGCCAAACTTTTGTTCACATTCCAAAAGATGAGAGGTCCGAGCTTAATAGCAAGTCAAGACAATGCATTTTTCTTGGCTATGGGCATGATGAATTTGGTTATAAATTGTGGGATCTAGTCGACAAGAAAGTTATTTGAAGCCGTGACGTTGTGTTTCTTAAAGACTAAACAATTGAAGACTTTAGCAAAGGTGATCAACTGGAGCCAAAAACTAGTGATCTCATTAACACGGATCCATCTCCTTCATCTTCGGTGGATGATGAAAATGGGGAAGATGTACAGCCACCTATTGAAGATGTGGAGGATGATACTAATCCTAATGAACTTAAGCTAGAAATTGAGAAAGATCATCCAACTCAAGAACTGCCACCACAATTGGAGTTGAGGAAATCTACAAGGGACCGAAAACCATCAAGAAAGTATCCTCCCAATGAATTTGTGTTGATTTCCGATCAAGGGGAGCCTGAGAGCTACCAAAAAGCAATTGAGCATGCAAAGAAATATGATTGGAAAAAGGCCATGGAAGAAGAGATGAATTCCTTCATTGAAAATCACATTTATGATTTAGTGAAGTTGCCTAAGGGAAGAAAAATTTTGAAAAATAAGTGGGTCTTCAAATTGAAGAATGATGGCAAGAATCTGAGGTACAAAGCGCATCCTGTTGTGAAAGGCTTTGGGTAAAAGAAAGGCATTAACTTTGATGAGATTTTCTCGCAAGTTGTGAAGATGTCTTCTTTTTGGGTTGTACTTGGCATGGTCGCAATTATGAACCTTGAAGTTAAGCAACTTAATGCGAAGACCGCATTTTTTCATGGTGACCTTGAAGAAGAAATTTATATGGAGCAACCGGAAGGTTTTGTAGAGAAAGGGAAAGGGAAAGGGAAAGGGAAATTGTTTACAAATTGAAGAAAAGTTTGTATGGCCTCAAGCAAGCCCCGCGACAATGGTATAAAAAATTTGACTCTTTCATGATGAATAATGGTTTTTCTAAAACCACTTCGGACCATTGTGTGTTTGTGAAAAAAATTTTGAATGACAAATTTATTATTCTTTTGTTTTATGTTGATGACATGTTAATCGTGGGTCAAGATTACACTATGATTAATAGGTTGAAATTAGAGTTAAACAAGTCTTTTGCTATGAAAGATTTGGGGCCGGCAAAGCAAATACTTGTTATGAAAATTGTTCGTGATCGTAAAAAGGGGCTAATTTGGTAGTCTCAAGAAAACTACATTGAAAAAGTTCTTGAGAGGTTCAACATGGATAAAGCAAAGTCGGTTGGTTGTCCACTTGCGGCTTAGTTCAAATCAATGTCCTACTAGTGAGAAAGACAAGGAAGAGATGCAGAAAATTCCTTATGCTTCAACGGTTGGTTCTTTGATGTACGCCATGGTTTGTACAAGGCCAGATATTGCTCACGCTGTTGGTGTGGTGAGTCATTTTCTGTCTAATTCCAATAAAAAACATTGGGCAACGATGAAGTGGATTCTAAGATATCTTCAAGGGACTTCGAAGGTATGTTTGTGTTTTGGGGATGGCAAGCCGATGCTTGATGGGTTCACAGATTCTGACATGGTCGGTGATGTTGATTCTAGGAAATCTACTTCGGGGTATTTGATGACATTTGCAGGGGGAGTTGTGGCATGGCAATCTAAATTACAAAAATGTGTTACTCTCTCAACTACCAAAGCTGAATTTATTGTCATTACGGAAGCTTGTAAAGAAGAGTTATGGTTAAAGAAATTTTTGCAAGAGTTGGGTTTGAAGCAAGAAAGGTATGTGTTGTACTGTGATAGTCAAAGTGCTATTCATTTGAGTAAAAATTCTACTTTTCATTTGAGATCAAAACACATTGATATGAGATGTCATTGGATTCGTGACGTGTTAGATTCGAAATTGTTGCAACTCAAAAAGGTTCACACATATGATAATATTTACGATATGTTGACTAAGACTTTGTCAAGAGACAAACATTTAAAGGGTTGAACTTTGGCAGGTATGGTTGATGTCTCCACCTAAGTTAGTAGGGGGAGAATTGTTGGGTATATCGCCTTATTAAAGTATGGGACCCAAATGGTTTATTAAAATATTTAATTTGGTTTGGTGTTGGTTATAATATATTTTTAATATATTACATCTGACTTTTGGAGGTCTAATAGGCATTTAATAATTTGTTTGGTGGAAATTGGGATTTTGATAAAAAGCCCAAGAGTTCACAATTGGTATTATATATACTTGCTAGAAGGCAGTGGCTATAACATTATATTTGGTGGGGTTTTTTGGTTTGTGGAGCAGCAGATATATTTGTAATAGTTCAATTCGTGGGCGATTGAGGGCTGTGTATTTGACTTAGTCAAATTCAAGAATTTGTGCTTTGGTTGCTGCTCTGCTTTGAAGCATCTAGTTCAGTTTTCGATTCCGATTTGGGCATATTATTTTGGGTCTTTTACAATTCTATTTTGAAGACTTTTGTTCATCTATTTGGTGAGGTCTTTCCTCTTGATTATTTGTGATTATTTGGAATTCACTTAAATGTGGTTTTGTGAGACCATTTGTGTCTCGTTTGTAATCATTTGGAAACTTTTTGGTTGATAGTGGAATCAGATTTCGATCCCGTGGACGTACCACACATTGAGAGAACCACATAAAATTCTTGTGCTGTTATTGGTTTAATTTTTCCGCATTCGTCTCTTAACTAAGATTTTTTATTTTTATTTTTATATCTTCATAATTATTTTTTTCATTTATAGTTGTTGTAAAACCTATATACTTAGTGTATGTCAAAACCCATATACTCATTAAGATCTTTTGACCATTGGCCATAATTAAGTCTTTAAGATCATAAAGAGAGGTTTTAGGCACCAGATAAATACACCAGGAGGGTCTCAGATATCAACAACAATCTATAATGGCAATTAACCCTGAAGATATAATATGCTTTGGAAATACAAAAAATAATGTTAATAATAAATATGACCATAGTTTGCATATTACTAAAGAGTCTGCAAATATAAATAGTGTGTGTTCCAGTTTAAATAATATTATTGATATTATGCGTTCTTGGTTTCTAAATTAGATAAAAATCAAAAAATAAATCAAAATTACCTAGAAACCAAAGTTGAGTTTATAGAATCTAAAATTGATAATTTAGGTTCTATAATAAATATTGACTTAAAGAAAGAAGCAAAAAACCAAATAAACAATTTAGTGACAAAATTAGAAACTATATCCTTCATAAACAATGATGGAATGAATAGTTTAGGAGATAACTCCATTCCTAGGCTATTTTGTGGTACAAAAGATATTATGGTACTTCAAACCAATACCTATAATAGGACTAAATATGAAAATAATGTTGAAATATTAGATTATTGGAGAAAATTATATAAAGACCCAGATTTAAGTATTGATGAAAGAAATAGGCTACTAGATCAGATAAGAGAAACTTATCTAGAACATGAAGCCCTTTTACAACACTTAAATTATGATATTAATATGTCAAGTAATGATGATGATAGTCAATCATCCTCATTTGAAGAAATAATAGATCAAGATGTTTCACCAGAAATAAATAAAGGAAAAAGAAAGGCAGAAAAGCCAATTGATCCCGAATTATTTGACACATGGAGAGATAGAGAAAATTTTGAATTTATTCAAACAAATGAAGTTAAAAATGATACTAACACTAAAAGTACCTCCAATCCTACACCTAAGCCAATAATATCTAGAAAAGATAATAATCATAAGTATCCAATAGCTCAAAATGGTACTTATTTAGACTTGTCTCATGTTCTATTTAAGGATCAGCTACAAGCAATTGATGATTGGACACAATCAGTGTCCATCATTATTACCAATTATAAAAATAGTTGGTCAAAGGAAAAATTCCTTAATTATATTTCAGTAACTTTCCAAGGAGATGTGTTGTAATGGTTAAGACAGTAGGAAAAATCTGAAATTGGAAAAAGTCAAAAAACAGCTTTGTTGGCAAATTTTTTCATACTTGACACTATCTTAGCTAAGTTTGCAAAAATCATAAAAGAAAATTTATGTGGTTTTGTAGGAGATACAAATTTGCAAGCAGATGCAAATTATATTTTGACAAAATTAGAATTATGTAATATTTGTCTTTTTGAAGACTATTGTCACGACCCAAACCCGCCCCTATAGGTTTGGCACCGTAACCGGCCAGTAATCCGAGGATTACCTACGGCCTCTGAACAGATTAACAAAATATTAGGGGCTAGCGGAAGCAAATAATAATATACAACGTCCATTGAGCTGTGCAGACTTACATGAGACAGAAAAATTTTAAACTTTTTTTTTTATATATACATATATACACATTAACTTTAAGTCACCATATATACACAGATTAGACCAAAAATGAACTTAGCCTTATTTACAAAATACCCAAGACTTGCTTAACCCAAACACGAAAACCGAACTTAAACTTTAAGTTACTAAGCAATAACCACTTGACACATTCGGAACCTCCACGAGAAGCACATTAGTTGGCTGACAAGACAGATTCTAGACAGATGCCTCTAAGCCTGGCCACGCGTC